>JAJJLU010004412.1:0-13386 GCA_023807065.1 Isotricha intestinalis | reverse complement strand
ATAAAACAATATTAATTATTTATTTATTTTCAATGTGTTCAATTGCTTTTAATTTACTATTATCAATTTCCATTTCAATTCCAATAATTTTTTTATATTTAGTAAAAGTTTCAATATTTTCATTTTTTAAATTTTCAATTTTTTCTTCAAAATCTAAATTAATATCATTAATTCGAATTTATTATTTTTATTTTTTTTAAATTGATTTAATTTATCAGTTAATTCATTATTTTTAGTATTATATACTACATTATTTATATCATCATTATTTTCAATTTCTTCTTCAAATTGATCATCACTTAATATCATATTTGATTCATCATCAATACTGATATCATCATTTTCTATTTAAATGTCATCATTATGAATGTCATTAGGTATAGTAGTAGTTTGACAACTAATACTAGAAAGAACTGCGAGAATTAAAAGAGAATTCTTTTTAATCATTTTTTAATATTACCTCCATGTTTTAACAATAATCTGCCTTGCTAATGATTAAATTATAACATGTGAAATTATTTTTATTCAAGATTATATTTTTTTAAACTTATTTAGATTTAGTAGATCTATTTATTTCAGGTTCATCTTTTAATAATGATACAGTTAATTCTTTTATTAGAGCCATTTTTTCTTTTTGCTCATCGGTTAAGTCAAATACTAAAGGATAAAGAAATGATTCTGCTCCTTTTGTTATATATGTAGATGTATTAAAATTAAAAGTTAAAGTTCTACCTGAAAAGCCAAAATTAAAAGTACGGCGATAATTACCATCACTTACTGTAGAATATAAAGAATATAAAGTAGTATATAGTAAACCTTCATTGTATTGATCAGCATCATCGTCATAAGAGTCTTTAGATATAAAGAAATCTATTAAGTCGAATAAATTTGAATAAAGTAAAGAATATTCTTCTTCATTAGAATAATCTTTACTGCTCCTTTTGTAAGAATAATCAGTCGAGTCAATTTTTCCATTATTATCTAATATATGATATATGCTACCTATTTTATATTCTTCTCTTTTAAATGGATAAAATTCTGAAACACAAGTGTATTTATCACAAAATTCACTTGAGCATTGATAAGATTCTATTGGATCACAATATTCTTCCTTTTTATTACAAGAAATAAATTGGAATATTGATGAACATATTAATAAATAACTAAGTTTTTTCACCTTGAATTTCCTCCATTTTTAACAAAAATCTATATTGCTAATGAGTAAATTATAATATAATCTATAATTATTTTCCAAGGGTATATTTAAACTTGTTTATGAACTATTTCATATTTAAGTATTAAACTTATTTATGAACTAGTGTACAATATAGTTGGAACTCAAAGGAGCAACTTGTTTATGGATGTAAGTAAAGAAATTAAACTACTTTGTAATGTATTAAATCTAACAGAAACAGAACTAGGGAAAGAGATAGGAGTATCTTATGAAACAGTTAATAACTGGAAAAATAACAGAAAAAAAATAGATATTTCTAATATTGAAAAACTATATTCATTTGCTTTTAATAAAGGAATTAGAATTAATAATATTTATGAGCAATTACTTAAAGAAAATAATGATAATGATAAAAATATTATTTTATTTCATGGAGCTAAGAAAGATTTTAAAATGTCTATTGATATAGATACTAATTCAAAAACCAATAAAGATTTTGGTAAAGGGTTTTATTTAGGTGAAAATTATGAACAAGCTGCAAATTATATTTCAACAATAAATAAAAACCTAGTATATGCATTTAAACTAAATTTAAATCATTTAAAAGTATTTAAATTTAAAGTTGACAATACTTGCAATAGCTTTTTATAGAGGATGGCTAAAAGATTATGAAAATCATAATGTTATAAATAAGATTCTTAAATCAATATGTAGATGTGATTATTGCACCAATAGCTGATAATAGGATGTTTGATATAATTAATGAATTTGTTGAAAATGAAATTACTGATGAACAATGTAGGCATGCTCTAGCTGCAACTAATTTAGTTTATCAATATGTTTTAAAAACCGTAAAAGCAGTTGATTCTATTTCTTATTTACAAGAAATGTATGTATGCAATAAAGAAAAAGAAAGTTGCTAACTAATACTGGTTTACAAAAAGTAAAGATGGCTAGAATAGAATATAAAAATAAAGGAAAATACATTGAGGAATTATTAAAATGAAACCATTAGATTCAATTGAAATTAAATTATGTCAGTTACAAGCAAAGATATTTGAAGAATCTGTAAAAAAGACAAATTATAGTTCACCTATATTTATTAGGAGATTTATGCTTTCAAATATCGCTAAATCATTTGATAATAAATTATATTTATTTCAATCTACATCAGTTAATGAAGCTTTTGATTTATTAGATGATGAATATGGTAAAAATAATTTTGGGAAAATAAAATATAATGAAGATCAAATGTTTTGGATAGGATATATTTATGATGTATTGCAATAAAATATAATATATCTAGTAAAGCAGTATATGAATTATTTAATGCTATAGATATAGTTAAATATTATCAATTTGGTCATACTTTTGATATAGTACAAGTGGCTGAAGGAATGATGGAAAATATTAATTATGATAATAATATTGAAAAGAAAAGTCTTGATTATATGAGACGATTAATGATTCTAGAAAAAACTAAAGAACTACTTGGAAATGAAGTAACTATATATATTAATAGACCTATTGGTTATAATTATAATGGAATTATATATTCTCAAAATTATGGATATATAAAAAATATTAAAGCTTTGGAAGATGAAAATTTAGATGCTTATGTTCTAGGTATAGAAAAAGAAATTAATGTATTTACTGGAAAAGTAATAGCAATCATTAATAGACTTGATGATAAAGAAGATAAATTAGTTATTTGTAAAATAATGAAAATTATAATAGTAAAGAAATTGAAAACTTAGTTTATTTTCAGGAAAAATATTTTAACCATAAAATAATTAAATAAGAGTTTAAAACAACTTTATTAAAAAACAGTAGTACAATACTTAATAACGAGTCACAGTATAACAGTTGTGATATAAAAATTTATTTTTATGATTTTTTCCACCACCAGCATTCAACTTTGTTTGTATTACTACTTTTAACGTAATTACATTAAAGCCAAGCTGAAGGACTAAGGTTTTCTAGTTGTTGTCTTGTTCCAGCAAAATAAACTGTTGTTGTTCTATCTTTATTGGGTCCAAGTCTCCAAAAAGCTTCAGCTCCAACATTTGTTAAAGTTGAAGGCAAATATATAGTAGTTAATTTAGAATTATTTGTAAAAGCCTTACCATCAATAGTTGTAAAACCTTCATAGAGAGTTAAAGTTGTAAAACTATTTTCTACATCATAAAAAGCAAGGTTAGCATCATCAGCAAAACCCCTTCAGATACTCTAGTACATCCATTTACAGGATATAAAGATAAGGTTGAGTAGTTTTTTCTGCGCATTGTTCTAATTTTACACTTCACACTATAACCATAACTGTTTATGTATCTCATTTCTTCAACGGTTTTAGTATACATTGTTTTATTTGAAGTATCAATTACAAGTTCATTATCTTTTTGCATTTTTTTCATACTATCACTATCAGCACCAAATATAGTTTTCTTATAAGCTGCAAAAAACTTAATCGAGTTGCCATTATTATTTGAAGTAATAGCTGTTGTTAATAAACTTGAATCAGCTGTTGTCTTATTTTCTTCTCTGTTCCTCCAACAAATTGATATAAAGTACTCTCAGATTCTTTAAAACCATTTGAATCTGTACTAACTTTTTTTGGATTAGTTCCACTAAACTTTGGAACAGTACCAAGATTATCAGAATTTTTTTCAAGAAGCGTATTGTCATTATAAAATTCAATAGAATAAGATAGAGTTATTTTTTGATATACAGTATAAAATGTTTTTTCTTCTGTTATTCTAATTAAAGATAAATTTTCAGTTACATCTACATCTTTTTCACCATCTTGTGTTTCTTGCCTTTTTGAATTTCAACCTACAAATTGATAAGAAAAACTACCAAAATTAGCTTTAGTTGGATTAGTACCATTAAAACTAGGTACATCATCATATTTATAGTTAACATCTCTTTTTACTTATGTATCCCCATTCATCCATGTAACTGTATATAAACCATCAGTTGTACTAAATACAGCATAGTATATTATTCTCCTTGTACCTGTTGCTATTAGTTCACTTGATGATAAACCATTTCCTATATCATCTACTTCTCTAGAACCTTGTGACCAACCATTAAAAGTATATTTAAATTTGTGATCAGTTTCTTTTTTAGGAGTTTTACCATTGAATTTAATAGTTTCACCATATGTACAAGTTCCACTTTCTAATAAAGTATCTTCAGAGCAAAATTCATAATCAAGTTCTCTAATTTTATAACAAGTATAAAGTGATATATCTTCAGTTACTTTAAAATCAGTAGATATAGGTTCAACATCTGTATCAATAGGATCTATTTCATAATCTACCCATCCATTAAACATATATTTTTCTTTATTGCTTTTATTGTCACTATTTAAATTAGTACAAACAGAAGTTATTTGTTGTGGAATAATTAATTTAGAATTGACATATTGTTTTTTATTGATATAAATAGGTTTACCAGTTTTTGATGAAGAATTATAAAAAGTAACAGTTACTCTTGCACTACGTTCTTTTTCAGCAGTTACTTCAACTTCACCTTGAGTTTCTATTGAGTCCATTAAACCATCACATGAAACTAAACTAAAACACAAAACAAAAGAAACAAATAAAGTCTTTAATCTCTTTACGATACTCACTCTTTTTTTCTCCTTTATATTTTTTACAACAATAAAATCTATGCTTAAAATAATAGCATAAAACACGGTAAAATTCAATAAGTTTCGAGCAACTAAATAATTACTCATATGCATTTTATACCATTAAAGATTAATAATTTAAAAGATTATATTTAAAAGAATAATAAAGATTAGTTTATATTTATGACATCCACCAAGGAGCAATTAATCCATTAGTATCACTACATTGAATTTTAGTACAACTAAGCCACACATTAGGATTAAGTTTAGATAATTGTTCTTTAGTTCCTTCATAATAAACTTTCACTTCTCTTCCTTTTACTGTTCCAAGCCCCATAAAAAGAAAAAACCACCAACACTTGTTAATGTTGAAGGTAAATATATAGTAGTTAATTTTGTATTACCAAAAAAAGCTAATGCACCAATAGTGGTAAAACCTTTATGAATAGTTAAAGTTCCAAAACTATTTTCAGAATCTAAATCAGGATCATCCCAAAAACCTGAACTAGATATTTCAGTACATCCGTCTTGTGGATATAATTTTAATTCTTTGTAATTTCTATTTCGCATAAATGTGTATTTGTGTTTATTATTTTCATATTCTTTAGAATACATCTTTTTACCACTTATTATAATATCACCATTGTCAAGTAAACTTGATTAAGTTGCAGAATCAGCACCAAATTGAATCTTCTCAAAAGCAGCATAAAAAATATAAGGGTTACCATCATTAGTTGAATCAATTTTAGTAGTCAGTAAACTTGAATCAGCTGTTGATTTATCAACTTCCTTATTCCATCCTACAAATTTATACAGAACACTATTAGTGTTATTATACCCATTATCATCTGTTCCAATTTTGATGTGAGTTTCTCCTAAATATACTGGAACAGTACCTATTTCATCAGAATAATCAGAAATTCTAGTTGAACCATCATAAAAATGAACAGTATATTTAAGCTTAGTTTCCTGGAAAACAGCATAAAATATTTTATCTTCAGTCATTCTAACTAAAGATAAATCCTCAGTTTTACCAACATATTTAACACCACCTTCTTCTTGTCTAGATGAATTCCAACCTATGAAAGAATAACCGTTTGACCCAATATTAGCTTTAGTTGGATCACTTCCATTAAAAACAGGAATAGAATTATAAAGATAATAATCATCACTACCAATTTGTTTATCTCCATTCATCCATTCATCCATTTAACCTTATATTGAACATCTACTAAACTATATACAGCATGGTAAACAATTTTCTTTGTTCCTGTTGCTACTAGTTCATTTCCTTTTAAACCACTACCAATATCATCAAGTTGACGTGAATCTTTTACCCAACCATTAAATGTATATTTATATCTATTATCAGTTTTTTTGTTGGATTTGAACCTTTTAATTTAATTATTTCACCATATGAACATGTTCCACTATCTAATTTAGTATCTTCAGACCAAAATTCATATTCATATTCTCTAATTTTATAACAATTATCTAGTGATATATTTTCAGTTACTATAAAATCACTAGGTAATGGTTCAATATCTATATTAGTAGGATCATTTTCATTATTTACCCAAACAATAAACATATATTTTTCTTTATCTGTTTTATTTTTATCACTAAAATCAGTATAATTAGAAGTTATTTGTTGAGGATTATTAATTTTGAATTAACATATTGATTCTTATTAATATAAAAAAGTTTATTAGATTTAGATAAATTGTAAAAATTAACAGTAACTTTAGCACTTGAGCCTTTTTCATCAGTTGATGTTTTTTCTTCAGTAGTCTCAATTGAATCTAAAAAACCATCACATGAAGTTAAACTAAAACATAAAATAAAAGAAACAAATAAAGTTTTTAATCTTCTTACGATACCCATCATTTTCTCCTTTATATTTAAAATGGTATCACAAAAGATGCTTAAATACAATAATTAGTAAGTAATCAATTAATTACATATTAATAAGTTTTATTATAAAGATATATAAATTAGTTAGCACTAATTTATATTTTTTATCTAAAAAATAATTAATTAGTGTTATATAATAAAAGAGATGGGGAAGTCACTTTTTTCTGCCTTATCGATTGTTTCTTCACTTGGTAAAAGAGGTGAAGATTTTTCAAATTTAAAACCATTTGAAATAGAAGAAAATAATGACTTTTTAATTGAAGGTAAATTTGAAAATATTAATAATATGGATGGCCTACTTGCCGAGACAAATGGACTATATTATTTTTATTTTTTTAATTTTGCAGAAGACTATAAAATCTTAAAAGATGGTAAGAATATTACTTTTGCTGATTTAAAATATGGAGATAGATTATCAGTATCATATGATGGAGAAGTTAATCTTACTTATCCTCCTCAACTAAATAATGTGAATTTAATTAAAGTTATTACTGAAAAGAATTAATCTTTAAATACATATAATAGAGCTGATTTAAAATATTCATCAACTGGTGCATAAAAAACCATTTCTTTATTAGTATATGAATGAATAAATTTTATTTTATATACACATAAACATTGGCCTTTATCAAAGCCTTTTTCTTTTCCACCATATAAATTATCACCTAAAATTGTATAATTTAAATAAGCAAGATGAGCTCTAATTTGATGAGTAGACCAGTTTCAAGTTGACAACTTAAAAAAGAATAATTATTTTTTTGTGATATTAATTTAAAATGTGTTTTAGCTTCTTTTCCATTATTAATATCAACTAGTGCTTTTCTTTGGGAGTGATTAGGTTTAGTTAAAGGTGCATCAACTTTAAAATATTTATCTTTTACTCTTCCTTTAACTAGAGCTAAATATTCTCTGTGAATCATTCTTTCTTGAATTTGTTTTTGCAATAATTCCATTGTTTTTACATCATAGGCAACAATTAATAAACCTTGAGTATCTTTATCAATTCGATGAACAATACCAGGTCTAATAGAAGAAATATTATCAAAAGAATAATTTTCATCTTGTTCAAATAAATAATTAACAAGTGTATCATTATTATGACCAGATGCTGGATGAACTACTATTCCTCTATCTTTATTAATAACAACAAGGTATATAATTAATATTAAGTACTTTATCTGGTTTTTCAATAATATTTTCATTTCTAATTTCATAATTAAAAACAATAACATCATTATTTTTAATAATAAAAGAAGGTTTATTTATTAATTTATTATTAATTAAAACTCCACTAGTCTTAATTATTTTATTTATTTGATTTCTAGTAAGAGCTATTTTATCAACTAAAAAAGAATCTATTCTACTAGAAACATTTGCAATTAGTTTATGCTTCATTTTGAATATTATTTTGATTTTTCTTATTTAAATAATAAATAATTAAATAATATATACCATAAATGATAGTTGCTTCAAAACTTGGAACTACACATACATCTGCTACATTAAATATAGCTCTAAAAAAGGGAAACATTGGTGTTACATCAATAAAATCAATAACTCCATTTTTATAATACATATTACCTGATAATCTACCAAATCGATCAACCATATTTCCAAAGCAACCTGAACTCATTAATACCAATATTAATTTGATCATATTAGGCATAAAATCAAAATAAACAGTATAAAAATAAAATAAAACAATAAACATTATAAGTGATAATAATGGTAAAAAGACATTAGCAAAACTTGATCCTGAAGAAAATGCCTAAAAAGCAGCACCAGTATATTAAAAACAAGTCTAATATTCATTAAACCAAATAAAGATTTATATATTGATAATCTTGTCTTAATACTATTTCTCCATTAATTACATTAGAAAAAAGCATGATAAACACCAATTTTTGAAAAAACATCAAAAAGAATTAATAAAACTATAATAGTAGTTAAAACAGAATATAGTAACCAATCTCTATTTTTAAAATAAGGACGATAATAATTTTTAATTTTATTAATTATTTCCTTCATATGATTCCATCACTTCTTTCCATCTATCACAAAGATGGTTTTCTTCTATTTCACTTGTTTTCTCGTAATAATTCCAACAACGATCACATTTTGTATATATAATTTTTTTAGCATTTGATGATTTACTTATTTCAAATTTAGCAATACCATAGATTAGAGGTAAGATAGAAATATATTTATTAGTTATTTCTTTTTCTTTATCATTACTAGGTAAGAATGAAAAATCAACTTCACTATTTTGTTTAATTTGACCTTTTTTCCTTAAATCTTCAATCATTTTATTAACTCTATCTCTAATTAATAAAATAGTATTATATTCTTCAAGTAATTCTTGATTATATTTTGTGTTTTTTTGGATAGTCTCATAAAGTAATACTTTCTTTTCTTTTTTCTAAAGGTAAATTATTATATATTTCTTCAGCAGTAAAAGATAAGATTGGACTATAAGCAATTGCAATATCTTTTGCAATATTATATAGAACATATTGAACATTCTTTCTTTTTTCTGAATCTACTTTTTCACAATATAAGATATCTTTATTGTAATTTAAATAGAAAGAAGAAAGATCATTAATGAAGAAATTATTTACAATATCACTAACTTTCTTAAAATCATATTTATCATATGCATTTTTCATTTCAGATAGAATATGTGATAATTTATTCATCATTAATAAATCAATTCCACTTAAATTCTTAGGTTCATATTTAGGATTAAATGAAATATCAAGTTCATCATTATCATATAAATTAGCAAGAAGGAATTTAAAAGTATTTCTTATTTTTCGATATTGTTCAGAACAGACTTTTAATAAATCTTGTGATAAAGGAATCTCAGCCATTGTATAATCAATTGAAGTGGTCCATAATCTTAATATATCAGCTCCAAATGAATTACAAATTGCTTTTGGATCAATTCGTTTTGTTTTGATTTTGAAAACTTCTCACCATATTGATCAACTAAAAATCCATGAGTAATTATTTGTTTATATGTACTTATCCCTTGAGTTTGCAATAGAAAGAATTAAAGAAGAATTATACCATCCACTATATTGATCATTTCCTTCAAAATAAATATCAGCAGGGAATGGATGACCTAGAGCTATATCACTTGAATAAAATGATGAGCCTGAATCAAACCAAACATCCATAATATCCTTTTCTTTTATATATTTATGACTTGGTGAATGTTCATTTTTATATCCTTCTGGTAAGAAGAAATTAGCATCTTTTTCATACCAAATATCGCATCCATTTTCTAATAATTTATCTTGAATAAAACTTAGAACTTTCTCATCTAAAATTGGTGTTCCATCTTCACAATATATAATAGGAATTGGTACTCCCCATAATCTTTGTCTAGATATGCACCAATCATCTCTATCACTTAACATATTTTTAAATCTAACTTTACCCCTTAGGAATATATTTAACTTTATTTGCAGCACTAAGTAACTGTTTTTTAATGAAGATATTGAACAAAACCACTGAGTAGTTGCTCTAAATATTGTTGGCTTTTTAGTTCGCCAGTCATGAGGATAGGCGTGAGTTATTTTTTGGCAACTAAATTATTTTTTTCTTTTAATAAAGATAAAACTTTAGTTGAACATTCTTCATAGAATAGTCCTTCTACTTCTTTACCTGCATATTCATTCATATAGCCTTTTTCATTTACTGTACATTCTATTGGTAAATTATATTTTTTAGCAATACGATAGTCATCAGCACCATGACCAGGACCAAGGTGGACAATCCCTGTTCCTGCTAAATCAGTAACATAATCATCTATAGTAATTGGGACTAATCTATTTTGATATGGATGATATACTTTTAATTTTTCAACTTCACGACCAGTAAATTCTTTTATTAATTCAATATCTTTAAAAGAACATATTTTTGTTAATTCTGCTTTTTTAGATAATAAGAATACAAAATTACCCTTATCTGTTTTAAATAATCCATATTTTAATTTAGGATTAAAACAAATACCTTGGTTTGATGGAATAGTCCAACCAGTTGTAGTCCAAACAAGTATTTTATCTCCTTTTGATAGAATTGAATTATTTTCACTTACTTCAAAAGTAAAATAAATAGTTTCAGCCTCAACAACTTTATATTCAACTTCAGCCTCAGCAAGAACTGATTCACTTGACCATGACCAAATAACAGGTTTTAATCCTCGATAAATTAATCCCTTTAATGCCATCTCAGAGAATATCTTTATTTGATTTACTTCATATTCAGTATTTAAAGTTAAATAAGGATGAGAATAATCTCCTATTACTCCTAAAGGTAACATTTGATCTTTTTGTATTTCAACTTGTTTCAAAGCATAATTTCGACATGCCTTTCTAAATTCACTTGGACTTGTTTCTTTTCTATCAACTCCACTTTTATAACACAAAGTTCAATAGGAAGTCCATGAGTATCCCACCCAGGAGTATAAGGAATATAGTGACCAGATAATGTTTTATATCTAACGATGATATCTTTAATTATTTTATTTAAAGCATGACCAGCATGGATTTCATTATTTGCATATGGAGGTCCATCATGTAAATAAAAAGGTTTCTTACCTTTTCTTGATTCAAGTAATTTTTCATATAAATTAATACTTTGATATTTATTAACTACATATGGTTCATTCTCAACAAGACTTGCTCTCATTGGGAATTTACCCTTACACATTATTAAACTATTTTTGATATCCATTCTAATTAACTCCTTTAAATTGATATAGAAGAATTGCAGCAGTACTGGCAACATTTAATGAATCCATATTATTCATTTCAATTCTTATTTTTTTACCAAGACTAAGATATTCTTTACTAACTCCTTTACCTTCATTTGAAAATACAATTACAAATGGTTTTTTAAGCTCATTTAACTCTTTTTCATCAATACCATCTAAAGAAGTTAAATAAATATTGTATTTGTTTTTAGAAAAATAAGTTAAATCTTCTCTACCTATATTTATTCCAAATATAGCGCCCTTGCTTGCTTGCACGACCTTATTATTAAATAAAGAAACACTATTTAAAGAAAGAACTAAACTAGAATAATTAAAAGATAATGCAGTTCTAATAATTGTTCCTACATTGCAGGGTCTTGTAAATTATCTAAATAAACAACTGAATCACCATAATTTTTTGAATAATATTTTCTTCCTATACCTAAAATATTTGGTAAAGAATTATAAGAAGATATTTCTCTAATTAACTATTTTGAAAAAAAATGATATGGAATTGATTTATATTCTTCTTTAATATCATTATCTTTTAAATATACTAATTCAACTAAAGATTTATTTTTATATGCTTCATAAACTAAATCTTCTCCTTCTATTAAAAAAGTATTATCTTCTTTATTTCCTTTTTTTAATTTATTTATTTTTAAAAAGTATGGATTAGACTTACTTGTGATAAGATTATTCTCCATCATCAAAAATAACTCGAACTAGATAATCTTGTCTTCATCATAATTAGGGCAAAAAGAATGAACTAATGAATAAAATCTATTACTATGATTAGATTCAAGTGTATGACATATTTTATGAATAATTACTGAATCAATTATTTCTTTTTTAAATGAATATAATCTAAAATCAAATTTTAATTGTTTCTTTTGTGGAAAACATACTCCATAATAAGATAAAAATAAACCTGTTCTAATTTTCTACATACTTAAATCTATACCTAGTTTTGCATCAATTTCAACTACATGACTTTTAAGATATTTTAAAAAGTCACTTTTAAATTTTAAAATGGGTTATTTGCATTTTTAGAATAATAAAAACATTTTTCATTTTCTTTAAAGAAGGATCTGTTGTTAATATTCTTTTTTTACCAAAGATATAAACATATCCATCTGGTCTATAAAAGGGAATAGTTAAATTTACATTTTTCTTTTTAGCAATAGCTTTATTAAATAATGAATCAAAATCTTTCTTTAAATAATATTTAGGGACATACATTTCTATTTGTCCATAATTAATTCGAAAAGATAAATTATGCCCGCTATTTTTTTGATAAACATAAATATTAACATCTTTATCATCTATTCTTTCATTTTTTACTTCTATTAATACTCTTTTATCATTAGTATTACTTGGTTCTTTTTTATTTGACATTAATCTATCAAAAAGAGAATCATTACTATAATAAAAACATATAAGATTATTATCTTTATTTAAATTATCGATTCTTTTCTTTTGATTGTTTTTTGTTTATTTATATAATTATATATTAATTATTTTAATTAAAAACTTGATTTTTAAATAGTCTAAAATCACTTAATTTTAATAATAATATATGACCTCCTTGAAACAATAAATAATAAAAGTTTCTTTTATTACTATAAGTATTATAATTTTTATTGAAAAAAAATTAAATAGAGTGGTATAATTATTTTTGTTACGGGCGCGGCGGACTGGTAGACTCGCACGTTTGAGGGGCGTGTGGTTATCCGTGTGAGTTCAAGCCAGGAATAAATAAAATACTATTTTAGCCATAAAATAGAAATTAATAAACAATAATTATTCATTTTATGTTTAAACATAGTTAAAACTTTATTATATAATTAAAAGAATTTAAAAACTTCATAATATAACAGCCAATAAGAAAATTCCTTTTAAGTC
>JAJJLU010004411.1:0-13456 GCA_023807065.1 Isotricha intestinalis | reverse complement strand
TAATGACCCATATGATAAATTAGTTGAAGATATTGTTGATGATTTAATCAATCAAAGAAATGAAAGAAAAAGAATTATTGAAATGCAACCTATAAATATATTAAGAAATTCTTATGACAAATTTGTAAATGATGTTGCTCATGATATGATTGAACAAAAACGAGAAAGAATTAAATATCCTTCTTTAAAAGAAGAAAATAAAATTATTATTAAAGAAGAGCCGAAGAGAATTAAAAATGCATATGAAAATTTAGTAAATGATATTACAAGAGATATGATTTTAAAACAAAAAGAAAGAGAAGAAGAAGAATATAATGAAATAACTCCAATTGAAACTTTAGAAAATATAATTGATCCTTATGATAAATTTGTAGAAAATATAGTTAAATCTTTAATCATAAAGAAAAAATTAAGAGCTGAAACAATAAAAGAAATACCAGAAAGATTAGATACTTTAATTGAAGAAAATGAAGATATAAAATCAGAAAGTAATAAATTAAGAGATTCATATGATAAAATTGTTGAACAAAAACATGAAAGAATTGAAAAATCAAATAAAGAACTAACAGATCATAATGAAATTAAAGATTCTTATATGGATTATGTTGAAGAAATTATTGATGATGTAAAAAGAGAAAGAAAAGAACAAATTAAATTAACTGATAAATTACATAAACCAAATATTGAAACTGAAATTCCTGATTTTAATAAACCATATAATAAATTAGTTGATGATATAGTCAATGATTTAATTAAACAAAGAGATGAAAGAAATAAAATCATGGATTATTATTATGAACAATTTGTTAATAGTTATATAAATAATTTGGTTAATCAAAAAAATAATAGAAATCCAGAGATTTCGTCAGATAGTTCTTATAATTTATTTACTAAAGAAATTGCAGATAATATGATTAATCAAAAAAAATTAAGAAGTAAAAATAAACTTTTGACAAAAGAATCACCAATTCAAATAGAAAATATTAGTAAAATAGACAATATTATTAAACCAAAAATAAAGGAAAATTCATATGATAGATTTGTTAATGATATAGTAAAAGATTTAGTGATAAAAAAGAAAGAAAGAGAAGAAGAACCAGAAATAGAAGAATTAGATAAAGAAGAATATAAAAAAATTAGAGAAAATATTAAAGATCCTTATGATAGATTTGTTAATGATATAGTAAAAGATTTAATAATAAAAAAGAAAGAAAGAGAAGAAGAACCAGAAATAGAAGAATTAATTGAAGAAATACCTAATGAACAATTAATTAAACCTAAAGAAGAAATTAAGAAGAATATTAAACATTTTGATGATTTATTAGATGAAATAATGAATAATTTAATGAATCAAAAAATATTAAAAGATAGAGAATTACCAGATAATTTAGAAAGAGAGGATAATTATAATAAATTTTTAAATCAATTAAATCAAGATATGAAAAATCAGAAAATATTAAAAGAATTAAATAATAATAAAGTAAAACCTGAAAGATTTATATTAGATCCTTATGATAAATTAGTAGAAGATATAGTAGATGATTTAATCAAGCAAAATAATGAAAGAAAAGGAATTAAAGGAATAAAACCAGAATCTAAAACTAATATAAAATATAGAATTAATGACCCATATGATAAATTAGTTGAAGATATTGTTGATGATTTAATCAATCAAAGAAATGAAAGAAAAAGAATTAAAAATATAAATCCAGAAGATATACAAGATAATAAATATATCATTATTGATCCGTATGATAAATTAATTGATGATATTGTAAATGACTTAATAATGCAACATAATAAAAAAAATGAGTCAATGAAAAAAGAATTCAAAACATGCATTAAAAAACATCCTTCCCAAGATATTCATTATAACAAATTTGTTGAAGACATAGCATTAGACATGATAAAACAAAAAAAAGAAAGAACCTTAGAACCTTTAACTAATAAATTATATAATAAATTAGTAGAACAGATAGCAAATGACTTAATAAAGCAAAGTGCAGAGAGAAAACAAGAAAAAAATAAAATAAAAATAATAATAAATGAATGTGAAGATCCTCCAAAACCAAAAGAAAAAAAGATAAAACCAATAATTTACACAAACAGAAGTCCAAAAAGAGTAAAATTTGATGCTCCATTATCTCCAAGTCAAAAAACACTACCAAATAATCATTCTATAGTAACATTTAAATTGGAAGAAAAAGAAAATGTTATAACCGAACAACCAATAATATTAAGAACAACAAGTAAAATTTTAATAGGAGAGCCAATAACAGAAACATTCCAAAGTGAAGAAATAAATTTAATTGAACAACAAAGAGATATTTTAAAATCAAAACCAAAGAAAAATTTCAAATCAAAAATATTAAATAAATTAAATGAAAATGATATTAATAAAGTTAATGAAAATAAGAGAAATAGATTTTTAAGTAAAATTCTAGTAATTCAAACAATTACAAATAATAGAATAGTTTTACCTCATAAAATAAGAAATCAAAATAAATTATATGGTAAAAATTCACGTTATTGCAGAATCTGTAAAAAAAATAATGAAGTAATTAGAAAATATGGACTTGATATTTGTAAGAGATGTTTCAAAGAAAAATCATTGTTATTGGATTTTAAACAATCAAAACAATGAATATTTTCAAATATCATAAATGTTTTATAGATTTTTTAATATTTTATGTTTTTTATGGATAAATTTCATTTAATTTCAATAAATTTAATTTAAAAATTATTTATTTATTATTTTAATTTATTATTTAACACTTATTATTGGGTAGTTTATTAACTTATAAAAAAATTTAAGATTATTAAATTTTAATTTTCTAATTATTGACTATATATATTATTTTTTAGTTAAAGTAAAAAAAATAAATTTAAATGGCTGAAATTTCAGAAGTTTCTTCAGATTTAGTTTGTTATATTTGTGAATCACCTTTTATTACAAGTTCTAATTCTTTTATATTATATAAATGTAAAATGTGTAATGAAAAAACAGCATATTGCTTAAATTGCAGTAAAATTACAAAAAAACTTTTAGGTAATGCTTTATTTAGATGTTCAATTTGTAATAATATTGTAAAAGCATATTGTAAAGAAGAAATATCAAAACATTCTCAAAACGATTTCAATAATAATGATAAAGACTATTCTCCTTTTAAATCCCAAAATATACAAATTAATAATATAATGAAATCACCTTTAATGCCAAATTCAAGTAATAGAAATATTTTTTACTCTAATAGTTCAATGCAAAATCCCAGATATGATTATTCTTATCAAAGAGAAATAGAAGATAATAAAAATAATTTTCTTGAAGAATTTACAAATAAATTAATTATACATAATCCTTTTAATGATAATTCAAATGTAAATAGACCTACATTGACTTTAAATAAAAGTAATGATTGTTTATTAGGTAATTATAATTTATTAAGTAAAAAGAAAAAAGATAATACTAAAAAAGCAATACAATTAAATTTAAAGGATTTAGATATAAGTGTAATAACTCCTCAAAATAAAAATGATAGTTTCAATAAGAAAATAAAAAGATTTTGTACAAATGGTGATTCAAATGAAAAAGAAGAAATACAAAGTATATTTAATAATACATCTCTTCAGAAATTATCATTATTAAATAATAATCAAAATATTTATAAAATTGCAGGTTTTGGAGAAACAAATAAAATTGGAAATCCTAAATTAACTCCTCATAAATTTTATGTAAATTAAATTATTATATGTTATAATTAAATAACATATTTAAATAAATATATTTAATAATATATATAATTTATAAAATTAACAACTCTCATACAAATTTTTCTTTTTTTAATTTTATATTTTAGATAAATATATTTTAAAATCCATAACAATTGATAAGAGATGATTATAACTAATATTATCACTTTCATTATGTTTGTCATAGTTTTTTCTAGGTAAATTAATTTTTATTCTTTCTTCATTTGAAAAAGACATTATACTTGAAATTGTTTCTAATAAATAATTTTTAACATAAGAATCACAATTTGGATCAAGAACTTTAATTAATATTTCAGATAACAATCTTTTATCTACTAAATATTGAATTTCATTTAATTCTTTTAAAAATCTTGAAATATATTCATTACATTTTTTTTTAATATTTACTAACATATTATCAGAATTTTTTTTTAATTTAACTTCTTGTAATTCTTTTTTATTTTTTTCTAACAATTCTTCATAATTTTTTTTAATTAATTTTAAATTTTCCTTATGATTATTTTCAATAGTTTCAATTTGAATTTCAAAATTTCTTTCTTTCTCTTTTAAAGATGCATTTTCAACTATAATATCTGCTTTTTCAGTTGATAATTTTGATTTTTCTTTTTTATAATTAAATATTTCATCTTCTTTTTCTTTTATAGTTTTCATTAATAATTCATTTTGACTATTTATTTTTGTAATATGTTCACTTTTTAGTTTATTATCAGCTTCTAATTTATCTACTTTCTTTTTATATCCTGCAATTTTTTCATTTTTTATACTCATATCATTCTTTACTTTAACTAAATCTTCTACATTTTTTTGAATATCATTTATATATTTCTCATTATCTTGTTTTAAACTATTATTTTCATTTTTTAATTTATCTAATTCTGCTAAATCTACATTTTTAATGTTTTCATTTTTTAATTTCATATTTTCATTTTTTAATTTCATTATTTCTGAATTTAATTCCTCAATTTGTTTTAAAGTGTCCTTTTTAAAATTATCCATTTGAAAAATCATTTTTTCATTTTCACTTTTTAATTTTTTAAATTCTTCACTTTCTTTTTTATTTTCTTCTTTTTCTTTTTGTAACTTAAGATATTTTTCTTCTAATTGTGATTTTTCCATAATAAGTTTATTATTCATAATTCCAATTTCATTTTTTTCTTCTTTTAAAATCAATAAATTTCCTTTTATTTTTTCTAATTCTTTCTTAGTTAAATTAAGTTCAGAATTTATAGAATCAATAGTATCATTTAATTTCATTTTCTCATTTTGTAAAGAAATAATAGTATTTTCCATATCAGAAATTTGTTTATTAATATCAATCATGAAATTTAAAAACCTTTAAAATATAATTTTATTATATAAAAATATAAATAAAATAAATGACAGAAGAAGCATCATCATCACTAAATAATATAAATAATGTATTAGGTGAATCATCAAAATCACAATTAGATGAATTTTATAGAAATAATCAAGCAACAATTGAAAAAGGATTAGAAACAGCTTTTAAAACTTTGAATAACTCCCTTTATTCTATTATAAATAATGCTTTTACAACTTTTGGAAATGATTATGAAAAAAGATTAGATAAAAATAGAGAAGTTCATGAAAAAGCAGTAGAAGCCCTTTCTGTAAATTTAAAGAAATCAAAATTTAACTTAGGCAATGGACAAAATAAAAAAAAAGAACAAGAAAATCAAATTATTCAATCTTTTCAAAATGCTCAAAATTTAAAAAAAAAATCCCAAATATTTAGAAGGCTAAATAAATATGTTTTTCAAAAAAAGAAAAAACATCTTAAAGATGATATTATCACTGAATTTTTATTAAATAGAAGAAAAAGTTTAATTTTTAATTCATGGAGAAATATAACAAATTCATTACAAAAGTCAAAAATAAGATTAAAATATAGTGAAAAAAACCATGAAAAATTAGATAAAATGAATAAAGATTTTAATAATGAAATGGAGAGATTAAAAAATGTTTTAGATAATTTACAAATAGATATTCAAAAAGAAATAGAAGAAAGAAAAGCACTTTCTAAATTATATGATTTAAGTTTGAAAAAAGGAGTTGAAGCATTTCTAAGAGAAACAAACTATATTGTTGATTTAAATACTGATAATATTCAAACTCCAATGGAAAGGTCATTTGCAGAAGCAATGGAAAAAGAAAAAAATAAATAATTATTTTTAAATAAAATTTATTTAATTTTTTTTTATTTTAAAAATCAAAAAACCCAATATAAAAATATATTAAAATTTCATTTTTTAATACCCAAAAATTAAATGAAATTTTATGTCATAATTTAATAAATTAATACAAATCAAAACCCAACTTAATATAATTATTAAGTAAATAAAAAAAATTAGAAATAATAAACTCATCATCGTTTAATAATCAATATGAAAATTACTAAAAGATCTTTTTCTCATTTCATCCATTCTATCTTCACATCTTCTCCCATATAATTCAGCATCTAAATCATAATTTTGTTTACCACTTTCTCTTAAATTTTTTAAATTTTCTAATAAATCTTCACTTTTTCCACTATTTGAACTTTCCATATCAGGTGGTTCTTGAGAATTACCAAAATCATCATAATTATCAGGAATACTTTTTTTATCAACAAAAAATCCAACCATATTATATAAAGTACCATCTTCAAATTCAACATTAGGAAATCTACCATCACAAGAAGCAAATCCATCTATAATAAACTGGCATCTATATTGCCCACTTGGAAAAGTACTTGGAGGAATTGATAATATAAAAATACCTAAAAATTCATTGTAAACAAATGGAAATTGTTTAAAAGAATTATTAAATATTCCTATATTAATTGATGTTGATGAACCTGGTAAAAATACTCTTAATTCTACTTTTTTGGCAAAAAATGGATATGTTATAAAATATGTTTCTGTCATTTCATTTCTTAATTTTTTAAATTTAGAATAATATTTATATCCTCTATATATATGTTGTATTTTCTGAGCTGCTTCTTCTCTGCATTTTAATATATTTAATTTTAAAGCATTTATTCCTACTTGATTTTTATCAAACATTAATTGAAATAAACTTAATATTTTATCTGCACAAGCATCTCTTTCGTCAACTATTTCATCTCTTAGGAAATTTTTTCTTATTTTAATTCCTACTAAATATTGTCTTATTAAGCTTTGAAGTAATATTATTTCTTCAATTCCTTTCCTTTCAATTTCTTCTTCAATTTGTAAATTAAAATGTTTTTTAAATATATAACTTCTAAAAACTGATTGAATTTTAACTATTGATATTATTTTATCAATAAATGAAAGTTGAAGTTCATTATTAATGAATCTACAACCTAATTTTAATAAAGGAGAAATTGTTTTATTTTTATATGTTTTAAAATCTATTGTTTTTTCTTCTATTTTTTCTGGTTTTTTTATCAGAGAAATATTATTTTCTGGTCTTTCAATTTCATTTTGAGATAATCTGCTAATACTGTTTAAAGTATTATTTATTTGATTTCCAGAAGGAACAGATTTATCAGTTTGAGATGATCTTTGATATGCAACACTATTTAATTGAAATAATCTTCTTAAAATTCCTGTTTCTCTTTTTGATATTTTATGTCTTATTTTTGTTTGTTGTGATGAACTCATTTTCTAATAAAAAATTTATTAAATAATTAATTTAATATCTAAAATGTTTTTTATTTATTTCATAAAAATGTCATTAAATTTTATATTATATTTTTCTTCAATTATACTATTATCAGTGCTTTTTATTTTTTGGTTAAAATAATGTTTATTACCATATCTATAATCACAATTTGTATATTTTCTTTTATAATAAGAAGGATATTTTTCCATTAATAACCTTTCATGATAATTAAAGTCATATTTTGAAGTAAAAGTTTTCCCTGATTTTAATAAAGATTTTTTACATCCTTCAATAAACATTTTATCAATCATAAATAAAACTTTATCAATCCAATCAAAATCATCTCCTGAATTCATATTTACTGCAATAACTATAAAACATTGAATAAATATTTTATAATCAAAATTTTCTTCTTCTTTGTCTTCTTTTTTTTTTGAACATCCTGCATAAAAAATTTCTTTTATTCTTGTTAAACTTATCCAATGAGGATAAATGTCAAAATCTTTAAAAAATAATAAAAAATTATCAAAGTCAATTAATCGGTTTTTGGAATTTGCATAATTTAAAAAATGATTATGAATTAAAGGAGAAATGTCTTTTATTAATTCTTTTATTTTTAAATTATTAGAAAAACTATTAATTAATTTTAATATTTCAGGAATTAAACTACATGATTTTAATTTTTCTGATAAATTATTGATAAAATATTTAATTTTGTCATTTAAAAAAATCTTCATTGACTCATTAATATCATTATTTTCATTTGGAAATAACCTTAAAGAAATTAAAGGTAAACTTTTTATAAAAAGGAAAAAATCAAATTTATAGACTGTATTATTTCTATATGAGGAAGTATTCATGGTTAAATTTTTATTAAAGTTAATATAAGATTTATTAAAATTTGTATTATGCTCTAAATAATTTATATATCCTGAAAGAATGGAACAAATAATATTTACTTCAGCAAGATTTAATTTTTCTTTTTTTTTGGTTTGATTAAGTGGACGGTTTAAATCACTGTTTTTTGAAATATTTAAATTTGAACTATTAATATTCGGAAGAGAAACTGATTTGTTTGATTTATGTTTTTCAATGTTTTCACTTTTATTTATACTATTTTGATAAATAAAAGACCTTTGAGTTGATAAAATTAAATTGTTTTTTTTTGATGATTTTATATCTAATAATCCTCCATCATATAATAGTTTTTGGAAATTTGAAAAAGTTAATTTTCTAAATTGAAATTTATCTCCTATTTGAGAATATATATTAAATATATCTTTTAATTTATCTAAGTATTTTTCTAATTTTTTGAAATTTTCATCATTTAATCCAATAAATGATTGAAAATTTTCTTTATTTTTTGTGAAATCAGATTGTATTGTTTTATATTTTAATTTTTCAACTGTTTTTTCATCTTCAATTAATGTTTTATTGATTAATTCTATTACTTCTTTAGGAGGAACAATACTATATTTTTTATTGTATGTTGTTGAAAGGTTTTTATTTAAATTATTATATCCTTTGCTGTGGTAAATTTTTTCAATTAGATATAATAATCTTTCAGCTTTTGAAATTTTGGTAGAATAAAAATAATATGAAGCTATATGAGAAAACAATAAAACAAATTTAGGAAAAGAATAAATTATTCCAATGTTATATGACTTATGATTAAATTTATCTAAAGAAATCTTTGAATTATTTATTAGTTTTTCTAAAGAGTTTGAATTGATTATTGACCAATAAAATTCTATTAAGTTTTTATTAATTAAATAAGGAAATATTTCAAATTCTCTACAAAAAGTAATAAAATTATTAAAAGAGTTTTTTTCAATTTTCTTGAGATCTATATGGTTATTGTTTTCATAAATAAAATAATGTTTATAAATTTGTTTCAAACCTTTTAAAATAGAACTTAGTATTAAATAAGAATTTTGATCAAGAGAATAATTTTCAATGAATTTTTTAAAATTTAATGATACATTTAATTTAATTCTATTTTCATCTTCATTAACATTTATTGTTTTTTTATTTTCAAATATTGTATCATTCAATATACTTTGACTATTTTCAAATTCAGATTTTTTATCCATTTCACAACAAAAAGGTTCTAGATAAAATCTAACAAAATTAGTAAAAATTTCCTTTTTATTATCATTATAATTTGTGTTTAAACACATACAAATTTTAGTTAATAAATCTAAAAAATTTTCAGAAGTAAATTGTCCAATTCCTTTATTAATTTTTTGAATTAAAATATCAATATCTTTATTTTTAAAATTCTTTTCATTAATAATATCACAGTTTTTTAATATTTTTATCACATTATTATAAGACAAATAAAATTGTCCATTTTTAGGTTTAGCATAATACATAAAAACTTTTATACAAATTGCTAAAATATCTTCATAATTATATTCTCTAATTGATTCAAGTTTATTTTTGTTATCATTTCCTTCATCAGTTTTTAATAAATTTAAAATTTTAATTGTATCATTTGTTCCACTAGAATTTAAAATATTATTAGATAATTTTGAGTTATTTAAATTAATATTATTTTGTTGGTTTTGATAATATAAATCTCGATTATATTTATATAACATATTTTTCCTTTGATTATTAGTGATTTTCATTTAAATTTATTTATTAATTAGAAAAATATATATTTATAATTTGTTTAAATTAAAATAATACTCAGTTAAAAAAATTAGATTTAAGAGTATTCCCACTTATACTTTTAAATCTATCTTTAAAAATACTTGAATAATTTCTATTTGTTTTATTATTATTATAAGAAAGAAAAGATAAACTATCAAAAGTTTTATTTCTTTCCATTCCTGATTTATTTTCATTTCTTTCTTGTAAATTTATACTTGCAACTTTTGTATTAAAATGATTAATTTTTGATTCATAAAATTTAGATTTATTAAAAGAATAAATATTATTTTTTTCATTTGCTTTAGAAGGTAAAGTCATAGAATTTACATCAATTTCTTTATTAACTAAACTAAAATTTCCAATATGTAAAGATTCTAATTTTTCATTTTCATCATTATTCACTTTTTCTTTTATTTCAATTATTTTATTATAAAAGTTTTTACTGTTATTTTTCTTAACACTTAAACTCTTTGAAGAAGAATTTGTATAATTATTGGAAGGTAATATTAATTCATCATTTTTTTCACCAAATTTTTTATCAATTGATGCTGTTTTAGGGTTATAAAAAGTATTATATTTTTCTAAATATTCTTTATCTTGAAATAAATTAATAGACTTTTTTGAATCTAATTCACTTAAACTTTCTCTTATAGAATTTCTTTCATGAGAATCAAAATAATAATTATTAAATTTATGATTTAATTTCAATATAGAATCATTAAAATTATTAGAAATAAATGAGTTTTCATGTCTATTACTTTTTAAAGTACTGTTATTATTATTATTATTATTATTAGTATTATTATTTGTATTATTATTATTAATAGTATTATTATTATTGTTATTAAAATTAAAAAAATCCGAACCTTTATTTTCTTCTTTTTTTTCAATTTTATTTTTTTCAGGTTTAGGATTTAGCAATTTATCAACTATACTATAATTCACATAACTTCCATTAACAACTTTTTTAATAACAGTTCTAACATCATCAGTTTTAGACAATAATTCAAGTAAAGGAATTAATTTAATTAATTCATTATCACTTTGAAAAGAATGCCAGGTTAATATAGGAATTCCATTTTCTTTATTATATAAATAAGAAATAGGATTATTATCAATAATAATAACATCTTTTAAATCTCTTCCAACTTTTCTTAAGTCTTTAATAAATAAATTACCTTGAATTGTACAATGTTCTCTGAATAATCTATATGATATTCTTCTTTTTGGATCTAATTTATTTAAAAGTGGATTTGCATAATCTGAAATGGAAGCAGTAAAAATAACTAATTCAAATAAATTTGACATTTTTTCTAAAAATTCATCAACATAAGGTCTTTTTAATACATAAATTGTATGTTCTTTTCCATCATATAACATATTAAAAACTATATCTTCTTTTGAATAATAAGTTTTAAAAGCTGAATGAACTAAAGTTTCATCTAAATCTAAAAATAAAGTTTTTTTCTTTGATGAAACTAAAGTTTTTTCAGGAAGATATTTTAATTTTGGGTTTGATAATTTTTTTAAATCTAATGATTGAAAAGGATTTGAATTTATATTATTGTTTTTCATATTATTTAATTTTTTGGTTAATTCTGTAAAAAGTTTTTGATTTTTTGACTCTGTTTTTAAAGGTTCAAAATCACCTGGACTGAAAATTTTGTCTTTTAATGTTTGAAAATAATTTTTTTTTTTATCTGATTTATCATTAATATTATTTATTGAATCAAATATTGAATTTTTTTCATTTAATTTTTTATTTTTATTATTTATTTCAATTATTGGTCTTATTAACATTGAATTTTTATCAACTGTATTTGCTGGAAGAATTTTTTGATTTGAAGATAAATTTATTTTATTTTTTGGAGTAATTATTCCTTTCATTTTCTATTTATTGAATTATTTTTTTTTAATTAATAATTAAAAAGAGATTATTCTAAATATTTTAATGATTTATTTATTTTAAATATAAATATACAAGAACTTATTCTTATAATTCTATAATTATTATTGCTTTATTCAAATTACTTAATAATTTAGAAGAAGAATCATTAGGAGGATATGATATTTTATCAAATGAAGAAATCAAAGAAGATATTCCAATTATAGATTTAAAATTCAATCATTTAGGAAATATTATTAAGTTTTCTTATCCGGAAAAAATAAATTCAACTCTTTTTTCTTATTTAAATGATTTTATGATTAAAGTTATTCCTGATTTAAGTAAATCTGAAATAAATGATAAATATATAAAATCAAAGAAGATAAATGGATTTTCAAATGGTGAAATTTCATTTGAAGATGGAACAATAAATGAAGAAGATAATATTGAACTTTCAAATGACAAAGAAATAAGTTTTTCCATCCTGTTTAAAAAAATTAATGTCATTATTTTTAGCATTTAGGCGAGGATTGGCATATTCAGAAGTTAAGAATAATAATAAAAGATTATTCGATATATGAAGAAATAAAATTGTTCACGAAATACATAATAAATTATTTAATATTTAAAAGAAAATTTTTCTGTATGTTTTGAAAATTGTGAAGATGAATTTATATTTAAAATTTTTGAATGCATGAAACCAAAAATGTTCACAGTGGATAAAACCATAATTGGATATAATAAAAAAGTTAAAAATTTATATTTTCTAAATATTCGTAGTGTTTTTATTTATAACAAATATGATCAACCAGTATATGCAATATTCGAAAATAATATATTTGGAGAATATGAATTTATTTCAAATTCAAAAAGTAGTTATAGTATAAAAACAAATCCAAGAATGACAGCTTATAGGTTTATATTAAAAAAATCAGATTGGGAAAAAATATCTAAAAAATATGTTTTAAGTATAAAAAAATTTATTGAAACAATAAATCTAAGAAATAAAAAGCATAATGAATGGATTTTAAATAGTCTTAAAAATAATCATTTTTAAGAAAGAGAATATTGCTAAAAAAATAAATAATATAAATAATATGGATAATATAAGTGAATAATATATTGATTCTAGCTTAAGTCTTGGCCCTATAAATAATAGTAATAGTTTGAGGAATGAAGATCATAAAAATAAAATTATTAAAAAAAATTCAATTACAGCCTCAAAAGCCAAAAATGAATAATATGATATTAATAATCAAGAAAATTTTTAAAAAATTTATAAAATTATTAAAGATTTACAAGATTTTGAAAATGATTTATTTGCTTTTAAAAAAGATATATTAAATAATATGTAATTAAAAAAGTTTTAAAGTTGTGATTATTTAAAAAATGAAATTTTAAAATTAGAAATTATATTTAAAAAATATATAGTGTATTTAATAATTATAATATTTCAAAAAATTATTTAAATTAATAATGGGGATTGGGCTCAATCTT
>JAJJLU010004410.1:0-13475 GCA_023807065.1 Isotricha intestinalis | reverse complement strand
TACGATAAAGCAGAACCATATCTTTATATCCTTAATATTTTAGCTTTTATTTTTAATAACAATTATTGCTTAAATTATTTTGAATAAACATTTTTACTTTCTTCATTATCCAATTAATTGAATTCAACATTATTTTTTTTTCAATTTACATATTGTCTTTTAATTCACTTCTCATATAATTAATAGTTTTTTCCATTTTAATAATTTAATTTTAGAAATAATAACTTTTAAAAAATATAAATTAGCTTAAATTTAATTTTAAATAATTTGAAAAAAATATAATATTTGTTAAATATAAAAGAAAATAAAATTAAATATTGAATAATTTTTTTTATTATTATTTTTCTAAATTTAATATTTCACTTATATAATTATAAAATTGATTTTATTATTTAATTATTTAACAAGACTTTCATTATCTAACGGAAAGTTTGATTATAAATATTTTCTTTAATTCATTAGTTTATTAAAGTAAATCTATTCTCTTTCATATATTTTTTCATTATTTAATTATTAATTGATTTTTGAAATAAAAATAAATGTAAAAAATTTTTTTTAAAATATATTACAAATAAAAATCAATAAAATTGAATATAAAGAAATTAATTATTTTTTATCTTCTTCAAATAAATTTTTCAAAGTATCAGATTTCATAGAATCAAGAACATGACTTTCAAAATTTTTATTAGATTTTTCAGTAATAGGAGTTAAATCAACAATATTAGTATTAGGAGAAGCATATAAATCTCGACTTGAATTTTTATCATTATTATTTTGACTATTATCAGAAAGACTTTGAATATCAATAAAATTGTTTTTTTCTTTATCTCTACTTGAATTAGAATTTACATTATTATTTATTTCCAAGTTTTTTAAATTTATTGGAATTGGATTTTTAAAATTTATTAAATGCTCATTTTTTATTTTTTCTAATAATTTATAATGTAATTGATAATTTTGTTCTAAATTTATTTCATCATTACTTATATTATTATTTTCTTCATTTTCTAAATTATTATCTTTTAATATTTCTTTTTTTTTATTTGGAATTGTATTTAAAATTTTATTTTCTTCATTTGAATTATTATTTTCTATTAAATTATCAAAAGAATTTAATTTATTTTTTGAAAGATTTTTTTCTTCTTCTTTTCCAATATTTAATTTTTTCCTTTTATAATAAATATTTTCTGAATATTTATTATTATTTTCTTTAAATAACTTTTCCCAATTTATAGGATGTTGTTTTTTATTTTTTTTTTCTTCTTCTTCTAAAATTTTTTGTTTTTTCAAATTTATTTTTTCCATTTCTTTCTTATATAATCTATTTACAACTTCATTACTTTTAACATTTTTTAAATTAAGATTAATTTTTTCAATATATTGATTATCTTTTTCTTCTTTAATATATAATAATTTTTTTTTATTTTCAATAGCTTTATTAATTCTTTGTTGAAAAGGTATTGAAACAATATAATCTGGATTTTCATTTATTTCTGGAATAAAAGTAAATTCTTCTCTTGCTTTCCTGATATTATCTATATTTTTTTTTTTTAATATTTTTGCATCATTATATAATTTTTCATAATATAAAGGATCATTTATTGATTTTGAACGATTATTTTGTGGATTGGATAAAAATTTTTTTTCTAATTCATCATTTAAATATTGTAATTTTAAATTATCTAAATTTTCTTTTCTTACTTTTGCATCTTTATTTAATTGAATATATCTTGGAATATTATTATTATTATTTTCTATATTTTCATTTTTATTATTATTTAAATTATTATTCTTTTGTTTTGATTTATATTTATTTATTTTTGGCTTAAATGTACAATCTTGTTCTATTGCATTTATTTTATCTATTTTCATATTTATTATTTTTTCATTGATTTTTTCTAAATGTTTTGCTTCATTACCATAAAAATCATATGAATTATTATTTATTGTATTAAAAGTTTTATTAGTTAAAAAAGGAGAAGATATTTTTTTTTGGTTTGAATTATTTATAAAATTACTTTCATTATTAATATCAAGACATGAAACTATAATATTTGAACTTGAAGTTGGTCTACTTTTTTTTATTTCTATTTTATTATTATTTAAATTTTTTATAGGAATTTTAGATTGAATTTGTAAAGCTGGAGCATAAATTGTATAAGATTGAATATTATCATAATTGTCATTTATATTATTTTTTTTTTTATTTATATTATTATTACTCATTTCTGTTTCATTTTCTAAATTTTTTAATTGAGATGATGCTCTTTCTGAACTTGCTTTTGTTGTTTGAATATTTTTATTGTTAATATTATATAATTGTTTTTGAAATAATTGTCTTTGAGATAAATTAATATTTCCGTATGATATATTTTTTTTGTTTTTAATCTCGTTTTTTTCTGTTTCTAAAAATTCATAATTTTCTATTTCTAAATTAGGGAATAATTGCTTTTTAAAATTTTGATTCTTCTGATTAATCAAATTATTTGATTGATAAGAATTATTATTATTGATTTTTATTTTCTGATTTTTTGGATTATTAATATAAGAAACTAAATTAAATAGAAAGAAATAAAAAATATTTTTCAATTTAAAATAAAATAAATTTTTTATTTCTTTCAAAGATTTATATCTAGAAATTAATTGATGATTATTATAAGAAATTAAAGTTCTTTTAATATAATCAAATAAAGTTTTATCATCTTCAGAAATTAATTTCATATAAGAAAAAAGAGCAATTTTTAAAAATTCATTTTCATCTTTATTTTGAGATGTTCTTACAACATCAGAATAAATATTTAAGAAAGTATTAATATTATCATAATCAATCAATCCTATTTCATTAAAATATTCACAAAATTTTATTGAATTTGGTAAAGGTACATTTGATGATTCCATTATTTATAATTTAAATTTTCATTTAAATTTTTATATTTTTAATTCAGAAAAAATAAAATTAATAAAAAATTATATATCACAAAATAATAATAATATAATATCAAATAACAATTTTTATTAACTATCTAAATTATCAACAAAACAAATATTTAAATAAAAAGAAGAAGAAAAAAAATAATAACATAAGGTAAAAATCATATTTTTTTAATTTTCTGTTTTTTTTTTTACAATTCTCTTATTCCATTCTTCTAAATTTTTTTTAACATTATTAACATAAAACAAAATATCTTCATTAGGGAAACTATGATATAAAATTTCAAAAGTAGGTAGAACAATACCTTTAATAAAACCAACTTGACTAGAAGGAGTATCAGCACAATTTCTATCACATAAGAAACCAACTTGCATATTTTTTTCTTTTTCTTCATCACCTTCTCTCCAAAATTCTTCATTTAATAAATTAGTCCATTTAAAACTAATTTCAAAATCTTTTGAACAATGACTAATATCTGCAGTATGAACAAGAAAATTCATTACTTCTTGTTGTTCAATCATACTATAATTATTATTATTATTATTCTCATCATTTTTTTCTTCTCCTTTTTTTTTTATAATAAAATTCTTCATTAATGAACATATTTTAGCATGATTTTGCATATCAGTGGCTAAGATTATATTTATTATTCTTTTCCTTACTAATCTATAATCTTCTAATTGTAAATTATCAAAAATATTTGTTTTATCTTTATTATTTGTTATTATTTGAAACATTTGGGCTATATGAAAATTTTCTAAAACATGAATATCATTATAATTAATAGCAATATTATTTGATGATCTAATTAAATAATCATTTGAATAACCAGGATGAGATAAATCATGTGCAATTGAAGCTAAACCTAAACTTAAAATATCTAAATAATTTAATTTAATTTGACTTATTACATTTGTTTTAAATGTATATATATATACAGTTTGTAATACATCTAATGCATGTCTTTCGTTGTGATATATTGCTGTTGATGATGAATATTTTTCATATATTATTGTTAAGAAATTTTTTAATATGTTTTCTTTTATTATTTTCAATTTATCAAATTGCTCCATTAATAAAAAAGATCCTTTTAAGAAATTTGATTGTTTTTTTATTTCTGGATAATATTTAAATATATTAAAGTGAATGTCAAATAATTCCTTGTCTATAGTATTACTTGGTGAATTTAATGAAAAATTAACTTTTTTATTTTTTCTTATTGGAGAATTATTTTTATTTAGTTTACTAATAACATTTAAATTTGCAATATGATGAGAATTATCTTCTTCATCACTTATAAAATCTTCAAATACTTTTTCTTTATCATTATTTTCACTTTCACTTTCACTTTCACTTTCACTATCACTATCACTAAAATCATTATTATCATTAATATCATTTTTATTTTTTTTAGAATGAGCATTCAAATGAAATTTATTTTTCATTTCTTTTGGAATTTCATTAAACTTTGAAGTTTGAAAACTTTTTCTTTGAATAGTAAATTTATTTTTTTTAGAATATTGTCTTAAATAACCAATAATATTTTGAATTTCTGGGTTTTGATTTTCATTTGAATAATTTTCATCTAAAGCTTGATATTTATATAATTTTTGACTACGAATTATATTTATTGCTATTTCTATATCATTCGCTAAATTTTTATTCGTTTTTTTTAAGAAATTTAATACATTATGTAATATTTCCATTACTGTGTCAAATGGGGTTTTTAATGCTTCTTCTAATGCTTTGTCTTCTATGTAGTTGTTTGCAATTATTAATACACTGTTTCTTTTCTGTTTCATAGAAGGAAGGAGTTTCTGGGACATTTTTAAATTTTTTTTTATTTTTTTTTTTCAGATTTTTTTTGAGAATATTTTTTTTTAATAATTTTATAAAGTTACATCATTTAACTACAAAGGTTTTTTATTTATTTTTTTAAATATAGATATAAGTTAAATAACAGGAAAATAATAATATAAAATAATCAAAAAATGATAAAAAAAATTAAAAAATATATTAAAAATAATTTAATTTTTTAATCACATAAAAGTTTTTTTAAATAAAAAAAGAAAAAAAACCAAAATTAATCTTCAATTCTTTCATTATCACTTAAAATTTGAGAATCAATTTTATTAATCATATCTTTCATATTTTTAATCATTTCTCTACTAAAATCATCATTACTTGGATTAGTATTAAAATTATTATTAAAAGAATTTTTTTTAGGGAAAGAATATAAAGAATTATTAATATTAATATTAGCATCATTAATATTTCTTTCAATACTTAAAGAATAATCCTTTAAAGCAATTAAAGAACTTAATAAATTTTTTACTCTAGCATTTAATTCATTATTACTTAAAGTTAACATTTGAATTTTTTTTTCATATTCTGCTTTTAAAATTTCATTTTGATTTGTTATTTGTAAATTTAAAGAATTTAATCTATTAATTTCTTCTTGATGTGATTTTTCTTTTATTTCTAATGTTTTCAATAAATCATTATATTTTTTATCTAATTTAAAACTTTCATTTTGATTATTTATTGTATTTTGTTTATATTGATTTAATTGATTTTGTAAATTAAATATTTGATCCATTGAATTTGTTTTATCATTTACTAAATTATTTCTTGCTTTATCTAAAAAAGTTAATTGCTTTTTTAATGTATTTATTTCATTATTTAAATTCAATTTTTGATTATTTAAATCATTTTCTTTATCTATTAATTTTCTTTCTAAATTATCTTTTTCTCCTTTTAAATTTTTAATAATATCATTTTTATTTTTTATTTCATTTTCACTTTCTTGAATAATTTTATTATATTCTTTTAAATTATCGTTTAATTCATTTATTTGATTATCTTTAATAGTTAATTCTCTATTGGATAAATCTAAATCTTCTTTTAATTTATTTATTATTGTTTTATAAGTTGAAATATCATTTTTTGCACTTAATTGAGTAAAATTAAAATTATTTTGTAATTCTAAAAGTGTTTGAGCTAATTTATCATTTTCTCTTTCTTTATCATTATATTTTTTAGAAAATTCATAATCTTGATTTGAATTAATTTGATTTAAATCATCATATTTTTTTTTCATATTATTTAAATCTGATTTTAATTTTCCAATTTCTACTTTTAAATCTGTTATTTCATCTTCATATTCTCTTATTGTTATTCTATGATTTTTATCTATATTATTTAATTTATTTTTGTGTAAATCTTCTCTTTGTTTTATTTCATTTTTTAATTGTTCTATTTGATTTTTATAAGAATTTATTTTTTTATTTAATTCTTCATTTTGTTTTAATAAAGTAGGAAACATTTTTAATTTAGGTTCATTTGATTCTAATTTATTTTTTAAACATAAATTGCTTTCATTAAATAGTTTAAATTTTTCAGAACTTTGTTCTATTATTTTTTGATATTCTGATATAATATTATTCTTATTATTTAAAGCTTCTAATAATTGAGATATTTCTATTTTTTTTCCATTTAATTCTGCTTCTAACTCATTATAATTTTTATTTAAGGAATTATATTCTACATATAAATTATCATGTACTGCAGATTTTATATTTTGCTCATGTGACATTTGCTCATAATTTTTTATTTTTCTTTGTAATTCTCTTATTTTATCATCCCGTAATTTTATCATCTCATCATTATTTATATATGTCTTTTGATTTGAGTAATTTTGATCTATTGGATTTATATTATAATTTAATGGATCTTCCATTTTTTTATTCTCTTTTTTAATTATTATATTTGTTTATTTAAATTATAAAATATTTCTTTTATTTTATTTTTATTTAATTAATTTTAAAAATTTTCTAAATTTTCCCAAAATAAAAGAAAAAAATGACAGAAAAGCCAAAAACCCAAATTTACTATACACTAATAGTATATTTCCTTTCTTCTAAAACTCCAAAAGAAATAAAAATAAATATAGAATCTTTAAAAACATCCTTAGGTTTAAACGATTTATACTCATTTCTTTCTGATAAATTTGAGTATCAAATAAATCCAAAAAAAACAACAATACAAATATTTCATATGGACACTTGGTTGAATTTATTAGATATAAAATCATTTTTTTTTTTTATTTCAAGTGACATTTTACAAAATAAAAAAACAAAGATAAAAATATTAAAGAAGGCACATTTAGAAATAATAAATTATGATGAAGATATAATTCAAACAAATAAAACAAAAGATAAACCAATATTACCAAATAAGAAAATATCATGTTCAATATGTCATATATCATCATTAGATGAAAGTAAAATAGAAAGATTAGGAAAAATTTATGGTCCTTTTAAAAGTGGAAATAAAAATTATTATGCTCATTTTTTGTGTGCTATTTGGTTACCTCAAGCATATATAAATTCCAAAAATAATAAATTTACTGGTGTTGGAAAAGAGATTAAAAGAGCAAGAAAAATTAAATGCACTCTTTGTGGAAGAACTGGAGCTGGGATTGGATGCTTACTCAATGAAGAAAAAAAATGCGAAGAAAGTTATCATTATTTATGTGCTTTTGATGCTCAGTGTGAATTCAGTAAAAAAAGTTATGAAATTTTGTGTAAAAGACATAAAGGCAAATATCAATTTCATCGAGGATTAAAAAATCATAATAATAATATTAATGATAATAATAATAATAATAATAGTGAAAATAATAATAATATTAATAATAATATTGATGATGACAATAGTAATATTATTAATAATGATAATGATGATTATGATATTAATGAAAATAATAATTTTGAAAGTGATGGTTTTATTGGGAGGAAAAAATTAGGAGAAAAAATTAGATATGTTGATGAAGAAATATTAAAATGTGAATTTTGTAATATGAGTTGTGATCAAGATAAATTAATTGAATGTTCAAAATGTGGAAAAAATTATCATGAACAATGTGTTGGATTTAATAGTGATAATAATTTAATTAATGGAAATTTAAAAGTTATTGATGATGATGATGATGATGAAATTAAAAATGAATTTATTTGTCCTAATTGTAAAAATTTAGATAATAATAAAAAGGAAGATATTGAAAATTTAGTTGATAAAAAATAAATTTTTTCTATTGGTTTTTAAATTTCTTTTTTTCTTTTTCACTTTTTTATTTTTTACAAATTTCAATTGATTACATTTAATATTTTACCTGAAAAATAAAAAATATTATAAATCAAGTATTAAACTATGATTTTTTTCATTTTTTTTCATTAAATTCTTATTATTATTCTTTTCCCTAATAATAAAAATATAATCATTTTCATTATTAATATTTTCAATATCACTATTAACTTGTTTAAATTTAGGATTCCAATCTTTAACAATAAATTTATTATTAAAATATTTTTTTTTCATATTATAATTAAATCTTGAACTAGGAGAAATATGATAATATTCTTTTTTATTAAATTTACATAAATTATTATTTAAATTTCTAGGAGGTTTATTATTAATATTTCTTATATTTGAATCTTCTTCATCAAAACCAATAATTGTTTTCATTTTTTGAATTTTTTTTTTCATTCCTAAATTAAATCTTTCAGTGTCTTCAATATCAATTTGAGAAAGAGATTTATTTAAATTTAATCCTTCATTATTATGAATATCATTTAAAGTTAATGATCTTATTAATACATTTATATTATTTATTGAATTTTCTTTCTTAAATATTTTTGAAAATTTTTTTTGATTTATGTTATTTGATGATTTATTACTTCTTAAGTTTTCTTTGTTTATTTTTGATTGATTTATTGTTAAATTATATTCAAATATTATATTATTCTTTTTCTTTGGGAAATAATTATTTGATGAGAATTTTCTTATATTAATATTTGGGTTATTTCTTAATTTATTTTGTTGCTTAAAAACCATTTTTGTAAAATTCACATTTGCATCTTCTAATTTATTTTTATCATAAATAGAATCAGTTAATATATTCATTAATTTATCTCTAAAAGTTTCCATTAAGAAAAAAAATTAACATAACAATAAAAATAATTTTATTTCAAAAAACAAATAAATTAACGTTTAAAAATAAATAAAAAAATAATTAAAAAACCTTAAATAATAAAACTGTCAAAGATTAAAAAAAAAATAAAAAAAATAACTAATTAAATTTTAATAACTTAAATGTCATCAAAATACATAAAGAAGCACACAATCCCAGATGGATTTCCTGAAATATTAACAGAATTTACAAAAGAAATTCTCCGTAATCAACCTTTAGATTTAATAGATTTTGGATGTGAATATTTCAAATGTCTTGAAGAAGGTTTAATACTCGATTACCCTCATCGAGGACAAAAAATTCCATGTGACTTTAAAGTTTTTGTTCCAAAAATTCCAAGTTCAGTAAAAAGAAATTATTTCGAAGATGATAATAAAAAGTATACAGAAGACAATAAATTAAGAATTCCTATCACTGGAGAGAGAATGCCAAGAGATAGTAATGAAAAAATTATTACTGAGAAGAAATTTAATAAAACTGATGATAATGAAGAAATTAATCTTGTAGCACAAAAAGACGTTGTTATTGATGAAGTTAATTATGAAAAAGAAGGTGAGAATATTCTCATGGAAGGTGGTGGAGTTATGATTGATGAAGTTGATGAAGAAGAGAACGTTCTTATGGAAGGTGGAGGAGTCATGATAGATGAAGTTGATGAAGAAGAGAACGTTCTTATGGAAGGTGGTGGAGTCATGATTGATGAAGTTGATGAAGAAGAGAATGTACTCATGGAAGGCGGAGGAGTTATGATTGATGAAGTTGATGAAGAAGAGAATATTCTCATGGAAGGTGGTGGAGTTATGATTGATGAAGTTGATGAAGAAGAGAACGTTCTTATGGAAGGTGGTGGAGTTATGATTGATGAAGTTGATGAAGAAGAGAGAGTCGAATTGAATGAAAAAGATGGAGATGATAAAATTCAAGAAAGATTACTTGCAACTGGTTCTAATATTAATGAAATTAATCTTTCTACTCCTCCTCATACTTTAACTGATTTTAAACTTGATTTTTATGAAAATTGCATTGATTTCCCTGATAAAGAATCTCAATTAGAATCACTGAAACAGAATAATGAAGAAAGTGTTAATGCATATATTGAAAAAGTATTTCTACCAAATAAGAATTTAAATGATTTATTAATAGAGATTCAAAATGCATTAATGTGTTATTATGAAAATAAAGGAACAGAAAATGAAAGTAAATTCAATGAAATGGATAAATCAATAAGAGATAAATTAAATGAAATGAATTTACCAATATTACAAAGTGATTATAAGTCTAAAGAATTAAATGATGCAATAAATGATTTTAAATCATTTGATTATTATCCAAGAGCAACTCAATGTTATATGATAAAATTAGATAATCCACCTGAAGAAAATAATCAATATTTAGATGAATTTTGTTTCTTTTTATTAAATCATAAATTAAAAGATTTAGTTGAAAGAGATGATGCTAAAGATATAATAGAAAAATATCCATATATAAAAAAATATTTTGATAGAAATATTGAATTATTAGAACCAGAAATTTATTCATTTGTACTTAATAGTAAATATTATCCAGAAGATGAATTTTGTAATAATTTTTCTGCATTTTCAGTTAGAAAAAGAGAATTATGTCAAAATTACTATAAATTACATAATATAAATAATGAAGATAAAGAAGTTTCAAAATGTATTGCAAATATGGAAAATTGTCATTTTATATCAAGTCCAAGTCAAATAAATGCAAAATTAGATTCAATAAATTCAGAAAATGAAGATGAAATAAATATAACAGTAACAGAGAAATTACAAAAGAATTATAGTAAAATGTGGAATTTCATATCAAGAGTAACAAACACTCCAATTGAATTAATAGAACAATCATATTATGATTTTATGTCATATAAACCAATTGAAAGAGATATTATAATAAAATATTTAGCTTTAAATCCTGATTTTTCAGATATTCACCATAAATTATCTGAAGTGAAAATAAATCCTGATGATTCTAATTTTTATCATAAAATGAAAGAATTAAATATGGAAATTGAACATTCTCCTGAATTAAATTATAGAAATTTATGTATTTATAGAAATAAATTATTTGATATTCCTGAAAATGCAAAAAATTATATTGATAAAATTGAAAATAAAGAAGAAAGTTTAAATGATGAAGAATTATTTAAAGAATATATGAATTTAAATCCTTTATCTAAAGATGGAATATATTATTATTTATTGATTAAAAATAAAGAAGATAATAGAGTAAGTAATTTATTAAAAGAAATTGAAACAGAAAAATTAAAAAGAGAAGCTGAAAGTTATAAAAATAGAGGAAAAACTTTAATAGAAAATTTCACTAATGATTCTGATGAATTTGTTGCTTATAATAAAGAATATAATAATTGGAAAAATAATAATGCTAAAAATTTAAATGAATTTTTCAATTCTGACAATAAAGATGATTATTTCAATAATAAATTAAATGATGAAGAACAAAAAGTCATTGTTGATATGTTACAAATTGAAAATATTATTGATGAAGAATATCCTTTAAAAGATAAAATTAAAGATTTTAAAAAAATTGTTAAAGAAAAAAAGAAAAGATCAGGAAATTATGAAGGAGTTGAATCTGATACTGATAAAGGATTTGAAGATGAAGAGGATTATGTTGAAAGAGAAGAACAAGATTAAATTTGTTTTTATTGGTGTTTTAAATATTTTTTAAAAGGAGAAAATAAAATTAATTGAAATTTTTATTTTTTAAAAGATAAGGAAAAATATTTAAAGATTTTTTTTTTATTAAAATTAAAATGAAGTATAAATATGAATAATATATATTAATTTAATTAAAATGATTATTTAATTGTCTGAATCAAGAATAACAGCAGAATCAGATAAATTATTTTCTAAAAATTCTTTATTTTCACCTTCTATTAATCTCCAATTTGTATTGTCAAATATATAATTATGAGACATTAACTCAAAAGTATATTTAATAATTTTATCATAATTATTTAAAAAATCATCAGTTTTAAAAATATCTTTCATATACTTTGTAAAATAAAATAAATCTAATTGAATTAATTTATTTTGAAAATGTTGAATAAGAGCAATAATAAATAAATAAATAAATTTCCATCCAAATATTATTATATAATCCCATATTTCAAATAAAATATTATCTTTTCTAAAATCTTTTGAAAATAAAGTTATTATCCAATTAAGAGTAAAAAATTCATGATTAATTTTATTATTAACTAAGAAATTATTAAATAAAGGAAAATTATTTTCAATTAATTCTTTAATTAAATTTAATTTTTCAAGTAAATTATTATTAACACCAACAATTTTTTCAAAATTTAATTTTTTCATTATAATATCAAAATAAATAAAAACATCTTTTTCATTATTAAATTTTTTTAATAAAGTAGCAACAATATAATTTATTCCTTGAGCATATCCAATTTTATTATTATAAATAGAATATTTTACTAAAATATTAAATAATTTAATTGAATAATCAGAATTTTTTTTAAATAAAGGATCATCTGGAAAAGTTCTTGTTAAATCTTTTAATATTTCTTCTTTATATATAGAATTATTATTGTTTAATAAATTAATTTCTTCAAAATTTATTTTTGATGATTTATATAATTGTTCCCATAATTTATTAATGTAATAATCTTTATTTTCACTTGAGAAATTTTTTTGAATTTTAAAATATAAAATATCTAAAGTTAAAGAAAGGAAAAAATGATTAACAAAAGATAAATTAAATATATCTCGAATAGTTAAAAAAGAGAATAAAAGGAAATTTTTTTCTTGTTGAAGGAAGAATAAATTTCTTAAATGATTAGAAATATAATTATTAGAATAAATTTGTTTAGTATATCTCATTGTTTTAGGAATTATATTTGATATATTTTCATCAGCAACAGAAATTTCAGAATAAGTAATATTATTTTTATTTTTATTTTCATATATTGTTTCTCCTGTATTTTCATCAGAAAATTTTCTTTCATAAAAATTTGGAATTACATCTTTTCTTTCTGTTGATAAATTTTCCTTTTTTTCTATTTCTTTTATTCTAAAATCTACACTTTTTATTATATTTATATCATAATCATTTTGCTCTTGATTTCCTCTTCTGAATAAATTTAATATTTTTTTTTGTACTGGAATATTATTTATTTTTTGATTTTCCTTATTTTTTACTTTTAAAGGTTTTATTATTTTATTTTTTTTTATTGAATTTTGTGATTTTTCTCTTATTATTAATTTATCTGGTTCTGTTGAACAATATAAATTTTTGTCTTTTATTAATTGGTTTTTTTTTTCTATTTTTGGTTTAATTTTTTTATTATTATTTATATTATTATTTGTATTATTATTTATATTATTATTATTATTATTATTATTATTATTATTATTATTATTATTATTATTATTATTATTATTATTATTATTATTATTATTATTATTATTATTATTATTATTATTATTATTATTATTATTATTATTA
>JAJJLU010004409.1:0-13502 GCA_023807065.1 Isotricha intestinalis | reverse complement strand
ATAAAGAATAGTGAAAATTTAATTAAGGAAAGTATTATATCAAATAAAAAAAATACTCTTGATATAATTAAAAGTAATATTGAAAAAAATTCTTTAAATTTAAATAATCCAAAATATTTCTATTCTAAATATTTTTCTTCTTTTATTCATGAAAATAATCCTAAAAATGAATTTAGAAAAAGATTAAAAAACTAAATATTTAAGTAAATTTTACTTTTAGTTTTAAGTAAATTTACTTTAAAATTTTATTTATCCTTTTATTTTTCAATTGGAATTGAGAAATGATGATAAATTAAATATTTAATAAATGAATTTTCAATTCATCGGTTATTATAGAAAATTGATAAAAAATAACCTTAAATAATTTATTGATGATTAATAAAAAATATCTCTTTTCAAAAATAATTAAAAATCTTATTTTATTAAAAATAAAATTATAATACAAAATGTCTGAAATCATTAAAATTTTTCTTTTCTTATACATAATAATTAAAACATCTTGTGATTCAAACAAAACATTAACTACAGATTTTAATATTTCAAACCCAAAAATAAAAATAAACAATCAAGATTTTTCAATGAGAATGGATATTCCAATGATAATTTTCAAAAAAGAATGTTATTCCAATGAATCAACAACAATAGTATTGAATGGGGAAAATAAATTAATATATTTTTGTAAAGAAAATATAACATCAATTAATGATCAATCAATAAATATTGTTCAAAAATTTGGAGAAAACGAAGAATTGGGAAATTACATTGGTTTTGGAATAAACAAAGAAGAAATAGATAATATTTCATTTCTAGATTCATTTAATAAATCAATATTATTTGAATCATATCTAAATAAAAATGATAAATGTAGATCATTAAATATTAAATCTAAAATTATTTTTGGCAATTCATCAGATGAAATAAAAGAAGAAAATTCATTAAATATATCTGTAGAGAATGAATCTGATTCAAACTGGATAACTTATGAATTTACAGGATATGGGTTTGGAAAAGGAAGTATTTTTGATTCTGATAATGTAAAAAAAACAACTGATTATGTTAATTTATCGTATGCTTCTGCTGTTTTTAATGAAGGTATTTCATATGAAGAACCAAGTATTTTTCCTGATGAATATATTGAAAAAGTATTTAATTTAACCAAAGATTATGGTTGTGAAATAAAGAATATTGATAATGACACTAGAATTCTTAAATGTAATAAAAATCTCTCTTTATTTTTGGTTTTCAGTGAAATGAAAGCTTTTAAAGTTAATCCTTTATTAATAAATAAGAAGAATGGTACTGAGAATTATCTTAATATTTTATTTAAAAAAAATCAAAGTGACTATATTTTAAATCCAAGTATTTTAGGTTCTTTTTATAGATATTATCAAAATGAATCTCAAATTCTATTAGCCACACCCTGTGATGAAGAAGTGATTGAATTAAGTGAACCTACTATTAAAGAGACTATTATTACAATTGTTGTTATTACCTTTATTGTTGTTATTATTACGATTGTTGTCATGAAACTAATGAAGAAAGACACTAATGATAATGTTGATTATAATAATATGCAACAAATTTAATGATTTTCTTTAAATTCAATATAAAAATAAAAAATTAGGAATTTGTTTTTAAAATTTTAAATTTAATTTTTATGATTTATATATCTTTTTGTTTAATTTCAATAACATTATATTTTTTATTGTTGAATTATATTTTTTTTCAAATAATTTCTAATACATATGGTTATTAAAGTGTAATTTGAAGATATAATTAATAACAATTAGTGATTTTTTCATTATATTTCCTCAAAAAATCCCTAACATTTATATCTTTTGATTCAATTGTCATAAAAATTTTATTCGCTATTTCATCAATAATATATTTCTCATTATCATCCGTTGTTTCTTTTTCAGAATGACTAAAAGAAATATTATCTCCATATGAATCAAATTCATTTTGGGTAATATTGGAACTATTTTTATAACTATAACTCATACTTGATGTAGTTAGGAGAGATCTATTTTTTTCTTTTTCATTATTTTCTTCATATATTTCATTAATTATATTATCCAAATCATAAAAACAACCAGTATCTTTATTAATTTCTATAATTTTTATGAAAATATATTTTATTTTTTCATATGTTATAGGAAATAAATTAAATTTTGTGAATTCAACTATTTCATCAACTAATTCATTAAGATTGGAATCTCCCATTTACAAGTAAATACAATTAAAAAATAGAAAAAAAATTAAACTTCTTCCAAAAATAAAAATCACAATATATAAAAAAATAAAAAATTAATAAAAATTATTCATCTAAATATTCAATTTTATAATCTCCAAATTGAATATCAAAATCAGATGTTCCAATATAAGAAACTTCATAAGATTTAAATCCAATTAAAATATGACTTAAAGGTAAATAACCAGAATTAATATTCCATGTAGGATCAATACTACTCCATTTATTTTTATATTTAAAAGTACACCATGCATGAGGTGCACATTCTCTTTCTGTTTCATCACTTACTAATCCACTTGTTAAAATTGAGTTTATATTTAATGAATTTAACATATAAGTTAATAATTGACTTAACTGTTTACATACTCCTTTTTTTTCTATTAAAATTTCTCTTGGAGTTATATCACATTTTTTATAATTTATATCATATTTTATATTCTCATTTATCCATCTTGATAATTTCAATGGAATAGGCTCGTTTTTTTTTTTTGAATTTTTTATTATTTCTTTTGATTTTAATAAAAAAAATGTTCTATCTTCTTCTGTTAATTTTATTATGTCGGAATAATCTAATGGTTCATTTATTGAATTTACAAATTTATTTTCTATTATCATTTCTATTATAATTTTTATTTCTCTTTGAACATCCGGGAGTGATATTTTAATTTCATTTTCATTTGTATAAGGATTTTCAATTGTTTGTTTAAAATAATTATCTTGGAATATTTTAATTTTATAAGATTCAACGTTATAATTTGATTTATCTCCTTGAAGTAAATTTGGTAATTTTATTGTCGTTGAATTATTTTCTGTTTGTTTTTGTGGAAAAAAAAATATATTTTTACTAATTTTAAACCTTGTTGAATATTTTGTTATATCTATTCTTTCTTCTAAACCGTTTTCAGGTATTATTCCTTTATAGAATAAATGGCCTTTTTGATCAATTGAAAAAATATTATTTATTGAATTACAAAATATTAATTTTGGTTCCAAAGTAATTTTAATATCACAAACAGAGTTAAAAGCACTTTTAGTAACATAAAAATAATCTCTTATATAATATATTATTTTATCTTTTCTAATTCCTTTAACTTTAAATTTTAATTCTATTAAATCATCATTTGATAATTCTAAATTTGAAAAACGAATTAATGGTTCATTTTCTGTTATTTCACATTTAATTGTTTTTATTGGGAGGGAATAATTTATTAATTCAATTGTATCAATTTCTTTAACAAAATCTAAAGGAAAAGAATAAGCAGAAAAAAAAGTATGATCATCTGCTTTTGCTTTTATTTTAATAGTATATTCTATTTCTCTATATTCATCAGTAATATAGTAATTTGCAATAATATTTTCAATATAAATTTTATTTTTTTTATATTTGATTTTAGATTCATCATAAACATAATTTATGTTAAGTAATTTTTGAGTGTTTTTATAATATATATCATTAAATATATCTCCAGTTTCATTTATTATTGAATCAATTTCTTTTTCAATATCTTGATCAGTATATTCTTCTTTGGTTGAGTTTTCTTTTTCACTAATTGAACTTTCTTCATTTTTATTATCATTTACAATATCATTTTTAATATTATCATTGTTATATTCATTAATTGGGGTTTGAATATTTTTATTATTTTCTCTATTAATAGTAATCCTTAAATTTAATTCATTTATAATTTCAGTTTCATCTGGTTCAATATCTCTATAAATAATATTTATATGAGAACTTTGATTAATCATTTTATCTATATTTTCTTCATCATTACGAATAATTGGAGTTTTTGCTCTTTTTAAACTTTGTTTTATTGGGTTATTATTTTTTGAATTTATTAATTTAATATTGTTAACTGTTTTTTTTTTTATATCTTCATCTTCATTTTTTTTCTTTTTTATTTTTTCTATGCTTGTTTTAGATATGTTGTTTTTATTTTTTGAATTTTGAAAGGTTAAATTTTTGGTTAATGATTTCTTTGTATTTATATTATTTAAATTCTTTGGTTGATTAATATTTTTATTTGTGATATTTTTCTTTTCTTTAATTTTTTTGTCAATGATATTATTTTTTTGATTATCATTGATATTTTTTTTAATTTTATTTATTTTTTTTTTAATTAAAGGTTCAGGGGTTTTATTTAATCTTTTTGTCTTATTATTTAAATCTTGTTTGTCAATTTTTTTAATTTTTGGAACATTTTGTAATAGATTATTATTTGATTTTGATTTTTTAATGGTATTATTTTTCTTTTTATGATGTAAATCTTTTGTTAATTTTGGAGTTTGAATATTTTCATTATTTTTTTTCTTATATGGAATGTCAAAAGAAGATTTTTTATTGAATTTAGAAATTTTATGTTGTTTTATTTTTTCCTTTTTTATTCTTTGAATTTCATTTAATTTATCTTTTATGAAAAGCTCTAATTGATTAAAAGCATATTCTTCTGATTTTGAATCCTTTATTTTTGATAATTTATCATTAAATTCACTGTATAATTTTTCAAGATAATCAGTTAATGTAATTTTTTCCATATTTTTTTTTATAAATTTGTTTAAATTATTATAATTTAATAAATTTAAAATTGTGAAAGAGAAAAATATAATAAAAAAATATATTATTCTATTTTTTTATTAAACAAAAAATGATAAAATTAAAATAATTTTAAAAGAAATGAGTTATCAAAGTGATAATGATATCCAAATAATTTCTGAAAAAGAACTGATGGAAAATGTAAGAAAAAATATTGAATCAAAATATCCAATTCCAAAAGTTAAAATTTTAAAAGAAAGTGAATTTTTTGTTTTAGAAAAAAAATATAACAGAAGTTATTTAAATAAAAAAAGAAGATATAATAGTAAAAGTCAAAATGACTCTAAAAAATACTCAAATGGAAATATTTTTGAAAAAGAAAAAAAACTAAAATTAATTTCAATTGATGAAGTAAAAAGAAGAAAAAAAGATCTTGAAATTATAAGAAAAATTCAAGAATTAAAAAATAAAAAAAGAAAAAATAACATAAACAATAATTATGAAAATGAAGATATTAATAAAGGAAATAAAGATTTAAATAAAATTTCATATTTAAATGATTCAGACCAAAAAAACAATGAAGAAATAAATTTAAATTCTTTAATTAAAAAAATTAATCAATCAAGTGAACCTATTAATATTTTAAATAATATATTAAATAATAATAAAAATAAATCATTAGAATTAATAAAATATTACATCTCTGAAGTGCATAACTTACTAAATTCAAATTAAATATATTAATATAATTTTTTAATATTAAAAATATTCAATAAATTTATTTATTTCATTAAAAATTAATTGATTTATCAAAAAAGTAAAAGATCAAAAGAAGAAATTAAAAAGATCAAATATTAAAAAAATTATATGAATAACTATTAGAAGAAGATTAAATTGTTTTAACCTATATTTTTAACTCTCAAAGATTTTGATTTAAATATTTCTATCTTGTTTTTAGATTGTTTTTCTTCAATTTCATTCAGAAAAATAATAAATTATACAAATGGAAATGTAATAAAAATAATTTCTCTCTTTAAAAGAATTAAATTATCTATTGGATATATTTATATATTATTATAATTCAAATATTTTATATTCATTTAATTTAAATAGAAAAAAGCTATTTGTAATTATTCTTCTTTGAAAGATTTATATTTATATAATTTTAATATCGAAGAAGTTAGAGATACTAATAATTGTTTATAAATATTATTATATTAATTTGATAGAATAAAACATATGAATTTTATTCTTGAAAATTGCTCATAATTTGAAAATTTTAAATATACATAAATAGCGTGTTATCTTTTTAAAATATTATTAATTTTTAAAGATTGGAAAAATATAGATAATTAAATTTATTACTGGATATAAGAGAAAAGTGTTTTACGTTAATAAATATTTGAATTTAACATTAAATTTAAAACATTTATTTTTATTTAAGATTAATTAAAATTTTTTATTCAATACTTTTTTCGATGAAAAAATTATTTCCTTGTAATTTTTAATCATTATATATTTTCCAAAAAATATCTTATCATTTTTATAAATATTAATCTTTTCATCTTTTTCTTAAACATCCTTTAAAATTCTTTTTTAATAAAAAGTTATTTTTACTATAAAAAGTCAAATAACATTAATATCTTCTCTTTTATTTTTAATTATTACTCATATTTGTTTTTAAAATCAATCTTTTATAATACATTTTTTTCACACAACCCAACATCCAATGTAAAATCTATTTTTTCAAATTTAGCATGCAGGAAACTATTATTCGATTTAAAAATAATTTTTTCCAGTATCGTTTTTTTAAATTTAATGATTTACAAAAAATATTATCAATTAATTTTAATAAATTAAGAATTACTTTAATTCTTTTTATTAAAAATTAATTTCACAAAAAAGTAAATTTACATTTAATTCAAACATTATAATATTTTAAATTACAAGAAAACCATAATTCCCTTGTTTATTATTACAAAAATATTTCCTAAAAAAATAAAATTTTTTTTATAAAATAAAGTTATTAAATTACTTTTAGAAATGAAATATTATTTATTAAAAAGGCTTTTTAACAAAACTTAAATAATAATATTTTCGTTGAAAAAACCTATTTCACTATACTAATTTTTTCTTTAAAGAAAAAAAATTTGATTATAGAAACAAAGCCATAATATAATTTTTTCACATGGATATTAATTAAAAAATAATATCTTTAATTAATGAAAAATTAATTTTAATAGATTCCAATTTATATTTATAATTGATATTATTACATGAAGTTTAAATTATATCATAATAATCTTTTTATAAAAAATGTCTATCCAAATTATTACAATTAAAAAGTTTAGAGAATAGGATTTAAAACATCAAAATTATGTATTTACATGATAAACTTTTAAATTAATTTATATAATTATTTTCAATTAAATATATATCATAAGTAGTTAAATTATTTGATGTGTTAAAAATTATATTTAAGAATTCAGTAAAATTTTATTATATATTATCCATTTTTTATTTTTAAAAGCCTATAAAAGATAAATTTATATTTGATATGTGAATTCTTTCTCACAATAATTCCATCAAAAGAAATTATATCAAATATGAGTGAATAAAATCTATTTCACTTTATTTATTTTTGAATTCAAATTCTTTCAATTTAAAATATATTTAATTGATCTAGAAGATAAACATTATAAAGTCTACTCCATTTTATTTAACAATATTTTATCTTTTTTTTATATAAAGCATAAAGTATTTTCTATTTTTTCCCAAAGGAAAAGCTGGAAGAAGATAATTTTAGTTTTGAAATCCAAAACAATATTTTCAAAAATATCTATTAATAATATGATTTCTTTTTACCTTTCATTTTTGACCTACCCACTATATTATTGTTCTGAAAATTATATAATCAAGGAATAACAAGATAAAATTTAATTTACAGAGTTTTTCAATTTATTTAACTAAAATAAAAAATAAATGATAATTTAAATAAAAAAATTTTTTGTTTATATATATTAATGTTAATTGATTTTAGATAATGATAATTAAAAATATCTATATTATTATTTATACATTTGAATACAACTTAAATCTTTACTTCCCATTAAAATATATTTATTATTCACAAATAAATAATCAATAAATTCAATTTCTTCCAAAGTTATTTTATTTTCAAATTTTAAATTATCCATATCTGAATAAATATATTCATTAATCTCATTATTTTTAACAATAAATAATTTATTTTCATAAAGAGCAAAATTATTGAAACTTAATCCTAAATCAAAACTTAATTTAATTTGTTCATTTTTTCCATCAATAAAAAAAATAATTCTTTTTGACAAACCAAGAATAATATTATCATTTAATTCTTTAATTGAATAAATTATATAAAATAATTTAATCATTTTAGTAATTTTTCTTTCTTCCAAATTAAAAAAAATTAAATGACTCTCATTTAATAATATCATTTTCATATTTTTTAAAGAGAAAATACTATCAAACTTGAAATTTAAATTATTTAATGAATAATTTAATATAAATAATTCAGAATCATTTTTCCAAAAATTAATGATTCCATCATAAGAACTTGAAGCAAAATTTTCATTTTTGAATTCAATAATATTATTAATAAAATTCATATGTTCATTAATTATTTGTGAAGGAAAATTAAAATTATTGATTAAGTGATAAATTGAAGAATAAATTATAATAGAATTTTTTTCAGTAATAATTATTTTTCCATTTTTAAGTTCAAAAATACAATTAATTGGAAAGGGAATTTTTTGGGTTTTTATTTTGTGTAAATTAAAATTATTTATTTGAATGAAATATAAATTAAAAGTTGAGCAAATCATTAATATTGAATTTTGAATTAAAGTCATTTTTATTAATTTTTTGTTTAGTTTTAAAGAATCAAGTAAATTAATTTTATTCAGAATAATTTTTTTTTTATTTTTCTTTATCAAATGATTTATTTTTCTTTTCTTTCTTGATACATTTCTATTATTTTTTCTTTTTGATTTCTTTGGAATTTGATTTTCTGAGTCACACATAAATTTTTACTGAATTGTTTTTTAATTATATTTAAATTTAAAAATTTAAATTAAAAAATAAATGAATTAAAAAAGATTTCATTACTAATTTTTTTTATTTAAATAACATAATAAAATTAGAAAAAATAATTTGTTTATTTTAAAGACATTATTAATTATTTTTAAAAATCCATTCTATTGCTAACTATTTTCAAAATTATTTTGTTTATTTTTTATTTATTAATAAATTTTAAAAATGTCATTACAAGAAAAAAGTAGATATTTTTATGAAGCTTTAATTTATTTCCGATTTCAAAAAATGGGAGATAATAAGAATCAAACTTTATTTTTAATAAATGCTGATTGGATAGAAAAATGGAAAAAATTTAATTACAATAATCTCGAAAAATATTTTTTAAATTATAAAATTCAAAATCAAAAACAGTATAATTATGTTTTTTATCTTGCTGAAAAAGATATTACATTTGAAAATAATCCTGAGATGATAATAAATTTAGATATTATCGAAGATTTCAATACATTTTTTAATGATGGAAATATCAATGATCCTTTTAATTATGTTGTAGATAAAAATAATAAAAAATATCTTAAAATATCAAAAGAATTATGGAATTTATTTTCAGAGAATTATGGAGAAGATTATGAACTTTCTTCTTTTTTTTCTGAACAAACTCCATATAAAATTATGTTTTGTAATGAAAAAAAAGTTATTTTAGAAGAAGGAAAAATTTATTTAAATTCTAATAATTATAAAGACATTTCAAATAGAATTTATAATATTATTCAAGCAGGAAGATTAAAATCAATAAATAAATTAAACAATTTTTCATCTCAAGATATAACCATTGAAAAGAAACAAGACTATAACAAAAAAATTTATTTTAAAGTATATATTAAAGGAGCAACAAAAAAAAATAAAAATGAATTTGAAATATTAATAGATTCAAAAAATGAAGAAGAAATATCAAAAATAATGAATAATAAAGATACAATAGAAAATTCAATTTCTTCAAATTCAAATAAAGATAATTTAAATATTCAAATTAAATTTAACAATCAAAACAATGATAAAAATTCTAATTTTTATTTAAATAAAAATAATGAACTTGAAAATTCAAAATTCAGTAATAAAAATCATATTCATAAAATAAAAAAAATGTTAAAAAGTACAAGTCAAAATAATGTTATTGTTAAAAAGAAAAATCCAATAGAGGAAGAGATAGACGAAAAAACACAAAAAATCCAAGTAAATATAATTCCAAATCAAATGGTTTATAAAAATAAAAGAATCATTATTACAAAAAATATGATAGAACAAAGAAATTTATATGGTATTATAGGACTTATGAATTTAGGAAATTCATGTTATATGAATTCAGTGATTCAAATTTTAAGTAATATTAAAAGTTTAAGAGATTATTTTTTAAGTAAAGATTATGAAAGAGACATAAATATTAATAGTGATTCTAAAGGAGAAATAGCAAAAGCTTTTTATGATTTATTAAATGAAATTTGGACTGAAAAAAATCAAAAAAAAGAAATTTTTCCATACAAATTCAAAAATATAATTTGTAAATATAATCCATTATATAATAATAATTTTGGTCAAGATGCAATTCAATTTTTAATATTTTTTTTAAGTTATTTATCTGATGATTTATCAAAAGGAGAAAAATTAGATAAGCCACTTAATGAATATGAAAAAACTCAAAAGAAAAGATGGGAATTATATAAAAAAATTAATAAATCTAAAATTTTTGATTTATTTTTCGGAATGAATAAAAATGAAAAAAATTGTTTAAATTTAGATTGTAAATATTCTAGGTTCGGTTTTGATATTTTTAATATCACTCATTTACATTTAAAATGTCCACAATTTATTTTGAAAGAAAAATATTTTTTTAATAAAATTATTATTGTTAATTGTTATATTATTTTATATCCTTTTAATAATTTTAATAAATGTATTTGCATTCAATATCCTATTCAAGAAAATTCTTATCAGAACATAAAAATGAATCAGATTATTGATTTTATTAAAAAAATTACTAAAATTAATAGTTTTATTGTTAGGTTTGATGAATTGAATAATGATAAAAATGATATTATTGAGTTAAGTGGAAATGAATATTTATCAAAAAAAAAAAATAAAGATGAAGATATTAAAATATATTTTTATCAAAATAAAATAGAAAAAATGAATTTTAAAAACTCTTTAGATTTATATGATTCTTTATTAAAAGAAAAAGAAACAATTTTTAATTACTATTATGTTGAAAATCTGAAAACAAATTTAAACATTCCTCAGAATAATAACATCAAATTAAATAATAAAAATATAATCAACAATGGTTTTTCTGAATTTTTATTGACTAATTTTAAAATAAGTAATAATAAAATTCAAAGAGTAGGAACACAACAATTATTTAGATTTAAAGAAGATTATTCTTTAAAAGAATTATATTTATCAATATGTTCAACTTTTAGAAATATTTTAGAAAAAAACCAAATTGAAAGTTTTTCAAATGAAAAAATACCTTTTTCTGAAAACAAATTAATTGAACTCAAAGAATTTATTTTTGAAAAATATAATCAAATAAAATATCCTTTCTTAATTTCTTATAGGTTACAAAATAATGATAATGATAATAATATTTTGATTCCTAATGATGAAATTATTTTTAAATCTTTTTTGGGAAATTTCAAAGAAATAGACCCTTTTATGAAACAATTTTCTTCATTAAATTTAGATATTTTTTGGATTGAGAAAAATAATAAAAAGCTTAATGAATTGGATAATCTTTTTGATTGTAAGGTTTTTAATTTTTTTAATGATTATATTTCTCATAATCACATTAAAATAATTAAACATCAAAAAAAAAATTTAAGATTAAAAGACTTAATCAATTTTTATCAGGCAAAAGAAATATTATTAAAAGAAAATATTGTTTGTGAAAATTGTCAAAGTATAATTTATAGTGTAAATACCATTGTAGAAATTCCAAAAGTATTTATTTTTCATTTAGAAAGAACAGAAAATGGAAAAATCAATAAAAGTTATATTGACTTTGATTTTACTTTTGATTCCAAAATTTATTTTCGATATTCAAAAAATGAAAAATATGAATTAATAGGAATTATCTATTATTATGGTTCTACATCAAATGATGGTCATTATAATTGTGCTTGTAAAAATTCATATACTGGAAAATGGATAAAATTTAATGATAATGAAGTTATAAGTGTAACAGAAAATGATTTGAAAACTGAAAATACTTATGCTTTAATTTATCAACAACAAAATTTAAATATTTAAAAAAAAAGCATTGGGAAAAGGCATTTAATTTATAATATGAAATAAAAATTATTAGTATTAATTATTGTCTTTAATATTTAATAATCAAATATATCTTTTATTTTTATCAATCAATAATATAAAATTATACTATTAAATTTATAAGTTAATGAAAAAATTTGTGTTTTTAATTTTAATTTTTTTAAATATATACAAAATATGATTTCAAATGAATTAAAATATTCATTAATAACTTAAATTCCAAAAATATTTTCATAGAAAATAATTATTTATATTTTAAGTTAAAGAAAATATCTTTTAAATGGAAAAAAAGATTCATTAAATAAAATAAACTTTTTTTAATTATTATATTATGTTTTGTATTAATATAATTTATATTATATCATTATTACTATTATTATTGAATTTATGATAAATAATTTTATAATTCTAATCATTTCTAATATTAATATCATTATGATATTTTTTTAAAAAAATTGAAAGCTTTAGTAAATAAATAGAAATATTTTGTCACAAAAATTAATTTATTAGATTCCTCAAAAGGAAAAGATTATTATTATTTTCTTTTGATGAATCATTTTACTTTAAAAATTTTAAGTTTTTATTCCTTTAAAAAAATTTTTTTTCTGGAAAATAATCAATAAAGTATTTTGAGATGTATGTTGTTATTTTCATAGATAAATTTGGTGCTTAATCAGTATATGAATTCCTATAATTTCATTCATTTGAAATTAATTTCTTTTATTTTCAATGTATTTTGAATTTCATTTTTTTTGTCTTTTTTTGAGAATATTTTTTTCATTCTGTTTTTTTTATTTTCATTTTACATTTCAATTTAAAGTTAATTTATTTGAACAAAAAGAAAATTATTCTTTACTATTATTATCCCAATGAATATAATATATTTAATTTTTATACATTACTTTTAATAAGTTAAAAAGAAAAATTTCAAATAATATATATTATTCATATATATAAAATAATAATTTTTAAATAAACAAAAACCCCAACAAAATAATGCATATTTCATATCAAATAATAAATATAATATAATATTTATAAATATAAATTTTATGTTTTTCCTTTGATAATGTTTATTTCTTCTTCTTTATTAAACTCTTTTTTATTATTTTTAATAATTTTAGCTAGGTTTTTTAATCTTTTTCTAAATTCATTTTTAGGATTATTTTCATGAATAACAGAAGAAAAATATTTAGAATAGAAATATTTTGGATTATTTAAATTTAAAGAATTTTTTTCAATATTACTTTTAATTATATCAAGAGTATTTTTTTTATTTGATATAATACTTTCCTTAATTAAATTTTCACTATTCTTTAT
>JAJJLU010004408.1:0-13507 GCA_023807065.1 Isotricha intestinalis | reverse complement strand
TAGAGATTTTGTTGATAAACCTTATAGAATGGGAAATGGATTTAGTAAAATGTTACAAAAATTAAGCTTAGATGTTAAAAAAGAAAGTGATAATGTTAATAATATTACTATTGAAGATATTGAAAATGATGAAAAAAGAAATACTGCTGATGATTATAAAAAAAAAAATGTTCTACCTAAAGTTAGAGTTAGTACTACTGAAGGGAATAAAATGAAAGTTGTTAATAGGGAAACTCAAATGGAAAATGAAAAATTAACTGAAAGTTTAAAAACAAAAAGTATTGGATTTAATGAAGAAGCTAAGCTTGTTAAAATTAAAAAAATTTCTAAAAAAAATGAATAAAGGAAATTAAATATTAAAATTTTTAATATTTATATAATTAATTAATTATAATTCAACAAGAAAAACTTCAAGTTCAACAAGTGAAAAATATTTATCTTCAGTTAACCCTAAATTTTCACCATATGAATTTGTTGGATTAGATGAAAAGGGATTTAAAGCTCGTGAGGCAGTATCATTTGGCGGTATACAAAAATTAATGAAGAACAGAGTTGTGGAGGTTGAGAAATCGGTGGCCCGGTAGCGGAAACCCAATTCGCAGTTGTATGAGTATATGTTTTAGGTTTATCAATAAGAGATTGTGGAATGCCCTTTCTTTCATTATTTTGTTTAATTAAATCATCTACTATATCTTCTACTCCAATGGTTTTTTGTAGATAAAATATTATTCTTAATATCAATAGCATATCCTCCATCTCCAAAAATAGGGATAATTATTTTAATTATTTATTGAAGCTTTTTTATTTTTACTATCAAATTTTTTTTTTATTTAAAGAAAAAAAAAAGCATCAGAATTAGGAATTTGAACTTTCTTTTCCCATTTTGCTTTAGCAAAACCAAGCTAGAACAAATCTTTGAGGTAAAAAAAGTGTGAGAATCGTTAAATGGTATGAAAAATTTATCTTGTCCTTCTTTGTAAAAATGATATTTTTCTCAAGATTCTTTAAGAGTAATCCAACTTAATCACCTTATTTATCTTTTTTGACTTGAGGGCCAACATCACTAACACTTGCAATTATTTCATGAGCAGGAGATAGATGAAATGAAGCAAGATATTCATCTCTCTCTAACTGATAAGAACAGAAAAAAAAAAAAATAAAAAAAATAATGTCAAATACAGAAATATAAAATAATAGCTTGAAATAAAATTCAAAGAAATATTAAAAGGAATTATGCCTATAATTAATAAGTTAATAATCAAAAGAATAAATTTATTTAAGTTTATATTATTTATTAAAAATAATATATCAATCAATATTTTCTAAGCCTCATGACTTTAAAATCGACAACCACAATCATTACACCAATATTGAACAAAACTCCCTTGGGCAGCATAAAAAACATTTGATGAACCACATTTTGGACATCTCATTTTTTATTTTTCATTTAATTTTCAATTTGTGTTTATATAAAAAAAAGAATTGAATTAATAATAATTGTCAAAAAAAGGGATTAAAAAAAAGATTATAAAAAAGGGAAAATTAATTTAATTAATTAATTATTAAAATTTTATAAATATTTTTTTAAAATAAAATAAACAAAATTGGGGATTGAGGATTGGGCCCAATCCCCATTTAATCAAAACTTTATATTTTATATCGAATTATTTTATTTTTAATTAAAAAAATTTAATTATATTTATTACTATATTATTTTAATCTTTAAATCAATTCTTCTTTTTTTATTTTATCTTCGACTTTAACCCAATATTCTTTTGTTATATAAATTAATTGAAACAAAGGGTATTTAATCTCCGTATAATTATTTACTACACCTAAAATAAATTCATTTTCAATAACAATATCTTTATCACTATTATTCATATTATTAACTTCATATAAAATTTGTTTATCAATTTGATTTTATATATTAAAATCAACTTTTAAATATTCATCCACAGTACCTATTTTCATAGGTATACAATTATTTTCATCAATAGTTCCTATATTACTTCAGTTATATCTAATTCACTTTTTTCTTTAATTTCTGTAAGGTCATTATTGTCACTATTATCTTTATTGACATTTTCTTTGCTTATTTTTATTTCAATATTTTCTATTTAATTTTTGCTATCATCAAAATTTTCATTTATTTCTTTGAGCTTATTTTTAAAACCTTTTACACTAATATTATTACTTTTTCTTTTTTTTTCATTTTTTTGCAGGTTTTGGGTCAAAATTGCTTAAATTATCTATTTTTTATTGTTTGTCCAGTTTTTCTTATCATTTAAATAAATTTTAGCACCGGTTATTCTATTTACTTTTTTTTCAGTACTTTATATCCTTTTAAATAAAATAAGAATATTGTAGTAAATATGTATTAGTATAATTGGAATAATAATAAAAAGTTTAATCCATTATAAAGAGATATTTTAATATTAGAATGAATAGAAAAATTTTGATCGTTTGTTTTATATATAAAATAAAGTTCATTATTATTTTCTCGAATAAATGTAGTACTTTCATTTATAAATTTAAATTTTTTTTTTGCAAAATTACTAACTGAAACAACTAATGCTCTTTCTTTATCTAAAGGACCAATTTTAATATAATTTAATTTAAAAAAATTAGGGCTTGTAAAATATATACTATCATTTTGTAAATTAATTAATAAATTCTTAACGAAAGTTTTTTTCAGAAAAGAAAATATGTTACTTAATAATTTAGGAATTAAATATAAAAAAAGTTTTTCAAAATTCGCATTTAAAAAGCTTTCAAAATATTTAATATACCTAATTTGACTATAGGAATAGTCTCCATCTTTTGAAGTTCTATATAATAATTTATATTTTATGTTTTTATTTGTGCTAATCCATAAGTTAATTAATTCCATATCTTCATTTTTAGTTATTATTATTGATTCTTCTTTCAGATTAGAAATTGAATTTTCTTTTTTAGAATTGTTAATTAATAAATTTACTTTTTCATTTAATTCATTAATCATTTTTTTCAATGAAATATTTTCTTCTTTTAATTCTTGAATACTTTTTTCTTTATCTTCTTTTAATTCTTGAATACTTTTTTTCATTAAATCTTTATCTTCTTTTAATTCTTGAATGCTTTTTTTCATTAAATCTTTATCTTCTTTTAATTCTTTAATTGTTTTACATAACATTTCAATTAAATTATTTTGATCTTCTTTTTTTTTATTTAAAGGAATAAAAATGTTATCTTCATCATCAATAGGATTAATAAAATAAATATTAATAATAGAACCATCATTACTTTCTTCTTTAATTTTCATTTGATTATTCTCAATTACTTTATTGAAACTTTTAATTATTTTTTCAATTGAGATAAATTGTTTAAAATAAGGATTTAATCCTTGTAATTGAAGTAAATTAAAAATATTAAAATATTTTCTTTCTGGAAATGATTTTAAATCAATTAATTCAAAAGAAATAGAATCTGTAGAATTTCTAAAAATTAATTTAAATTCAGAAGAATCATTTGTTAAATTATTTGATGAAATTTCATTAAATTTATTAATTGGTTTTGGAGCATCCATTAAATAAAATATTTATAAATAAATAACATTAATTCCTAATTAAAAAAGTAAATTATAATTTACTGAATATTTACCAAAAGTTATAAAATATAAATAATTATTAAAAATGTCATTTGATTATGAGGAATTTGAAGATAACTCAATGAAAGATATTTCAAATGAAGAAAAAAATAATAAAAATGATCAAACAATAAATGAAAGAAATAAAATACTTGATGATTTTATTAATGAAATGGATGATGATAATAATAATGAACAAAAATATGAAGATGAAGAAGAAGATGAATTTGATAGAATTGAAAATGATTATTATAAAAAGAAAGAAGAAGAAGAAAAAAAATCTGAATCAGATAATTATGAATTAAATAATAATTATGATAATGAAAATAATAATAAAAGTGAGGAAAATGAATATAATGAGAATAGTGATTCGAAAAAAGAAGTAGATTATGATCTTGAATATGATAAAGAAGAAGAAAATGAAAATAATTATAATATAAAAGAAGATGAAAATTTTGATGAAAATAAATCTAATAATAATGAAAATAATTATAATATAAAAGAAGATGAAAATTTGGATGAAAATAAATCTAATAGTAATGAAAATAATTATAATATAAAAGAAGATGAAAATTTGGATGAAAATAAATCTAATGTTGATGATAAAAATAATTATTTTGATGAGATAGATAATAATAATTATAATGAAAATAATGATAATATATCAGATAATAATAATTATAATTATGAAAATGAAAATGAAAATAATAATAATAATAATAATAATATAAAAGATGAAAATATTGATAATAATAATGAGAACTCTGAAGATAATTTTAATGATAATAACTATAATATAAAAAATGATAATCAAACAGATGATAATAATGATTATCTTAAAAATGAAAGTATTGATAATAAAATAAAAGATGAAGATGATAATAATGATTATCTTAATAATGAAAGTGTTGATAATAAAATAAAAGATGAAGATAATAATAATGATTATATTGAGAATGAAAGTATTGATAAAAAAATAAAAGATGAAGACAACAATTATATTGAAAATGAAAGTATTAATAAAAAAATAAAAGATGAAGATAATAATAATTATTATATTGAAAATGAAAGTATTGATAATAAAATAAAAGATGAAGAAAATAATAATAATTATCTTAATAATGAAAGTATTGATAATAAAATAAAAGATGAAGATAATAATAATAATTATGTTGAGAATGAAAGTATAGAAAAAAAAATAAAAGATGAAGATAATAATAATTATTATATTGAAAATGAAAGTATTGATAAAAAAATAAAAGATGAAAATATAAATAACAATAATTATGAAGATAATATTGAAAGCAATCATAATTTAGAATATAATAACATTAACGATAATAATTCTAAAATAGATGATAATAATATTATTGAAAATGAAAGTAATAATAATTATATTATTAAAAGTAGAATCTCTGATTCAGAAAACAATGAAATAGAAAAAAATAATACATCTAAAGAAAAAATAAATGATAATTTTGATGATTTTAATGTTGAAAAAATCGAAGGTGATTCTGATAATTTTGATGTAGAAAAAATTGAAAATGAAAACTCAAATGAGAAAAACAAAGAAGAAGAAGAAGATAATAATGAATTAAATAGTAAAGAAAATGAAAATGAATTTAATTATAAAGATAAAGAAGAAGTTGAAGAAGAGAAAGGAGTTTTTAAAGAAACAAATTCAAATGAAAATGCAGAAAATCAAAATGAAAATTTAGAAAAAAAAAAACAAGACTCAAATGATGAAGAATATTATGATGATTATAATTTTAATTTCGATGATAAAAAAGAAGGAGAAGAAGAAGAAAATGATATAAATCAAGAAATTGAAGATGAAGAAAATAATATAGAAAAAGAAAAAATAAATGAAGATGAAAATATTGAAGAAATTAAAAGTAAAGAAGAATTAGAAAATAAAGATAATTCTATTAAAGATGATTTTCAAGAAATAAGAAGAGAAGAAAAAGAAGAGAAAGAATATAATAATGAAGAAATAAAAGATGAAGAAAAAGAACAAATAAAAGATGAAAATATAAAAGACGATAATAATGAACAAATAAAAGATGAAAATAATGAACCAATAAAAGATGAAAATAATGAACAAATAAAAGATGAAAATAATGAACAAATAAAAGATGATAATAATGAACAAATAAAAGATGAAAATAATGAACAAATAAAAGATGAAAACATTGAAGAAATAAAAGATGATAATAATGAAGAAATAAAAGATGATAATAATGAAGAAAAAAAAGATGAAAACATTGAAGAAATAAAAGATGATAATAATGAAGAAATAAAAGATGAATTAACAGAAAAAGAAAGAGAATATGAAGAAAGCAATGAAAAAGAGAATGTTAATGAAGAAGAAGGATTTGAAGATATAGAAGAGCAAAAAAGAAAAGAAGAAGAAAGAAGATTAATGATAGAACATTTTAAATCATATTATAAAAAAGTAAATAAACCAAAACCAACATTTAGAGAAAGAAAATTTCATCCAAAATTATATAAAAATCCTGAAAATTTATATTTAATAGAAGCTCAAAAAATAAGAGAAAAATTAAGGATATATAGATTATATGATAAAAAAACAGGATTATTTAAAGAACCAAAACATAAAAAAACAAAAATTGAAGAAAGTAAAAATTTTAACACATATGAAAATTATAATATTAATAATAATAATGAAGAAGAAGAAAATGAATTTAACAATGAAAATATAATTAGCGAAGAAGAATTAAATAATAATTTTAATAATTATAATATTAATGATGATAAAGACGAAGAAATTAATGAAAAAACAGAAATAAAAACTAATAATAAAAACAAAGAAATAAAAAATAAAAATTCGTTTAATAAAAAAAATAAATATTTAAAACAAAATATAAAAATAATAACAAAAGATAAAAACATAAAAAAACCAATTTCTCAAGTTAAAAAGACAGAAAGTGAAAAAGATGTAAGAACATCTTTAGAAGAAATAGAATCAATAATAAAGAAATATAAAAGGAAACAAGGAATAAATATATCAAAAAGGAAAAAGCCATTATCAAGAAAATTAAAAAAAAAGCAATTAATAGAATCATTAAATGATAAAAATAATCCATATTCCACTTTTTGGCCAAATTATTTATTAAAAGTAAATTATAATTCAAGTTTACAAGTTAAAGGATTTCAAAACGGAGTTCCTCAATTAACAATTAAAAAACTTAATGATGAATTTTTCCTTCCTCCAATAAATAATAATGCTTCTCAAAGTAAATATAGTAAATTTGGTTTTAAAACTTTATCTACTTTTTCTAATAATTATAAACAAAATTATTCTTATTCTAATCAAAAAAGTCGTACTCAATATAATCAAAAATTTTATGATAATGAAAAAAATAATAATGATAATTATAATTCTGATAATTATAATAATGATAATGAAGACAATTATAATGACAATTATAATAACAATTTAAAAAATAATAATAATATTAATTATAATATTCAAGAAGAGAAAAAAGAAAATGATAATAAAGAAGAAAATAATGAAGATAATGGAAATAATAATGCAAAAATAATATTTAATAATTATGATGGAAGTTATGATGTAAGAAATGATGATGATTATGAAATAATTAAAAAACAAATAGAAGAAAAAAACCAAAACCAAAATCCTAAGAAATTAGAAACAAAACTAGATGATATAAACGAAAATGAAAATGAAGAATCTTAAATAAAAAATAAAATTAAAAAACTAAAAAAATTTATTTATAATATTCCTCTAAGTATTTTTTCTTTAATAAATATATTAAAAAAATAATATTTGAAAAAAAATGGAACCCAAAAATGAAGAAATAGATGAAGAAAAAGTAAAAAAATTATTTTTAGAAAAATCAACAAAATTAAAAACTTCTCCTCCAAAAAACATAAAATTTGATAATAATCAAAAATTAAAATTTTACGGATTATACAAAGTATCAACAATAGGAAAATATTCAGAAAATAATAAATTAAAAGCCGGTTTTTTTGACTTTGAGACAAAGTATAAAAATCAAGCATGGGAAAAATGTTCAATTTATTCTCCAATAGAAGCAATGATAGAATATATAAAATATTATTGTGAATTAACAGGTGAAAAATGTGATTTAAACTTTTCTAAAAATAAAATTTCAATAAATGACTTATCTTTAGATATTCCTAATTTAGAATCTCAAAGTTTATATTCTTCAAATGCGAAAGAATCACTTTTAGAAAAGGAAAAGTTTTTAGAAAAAGCAAGTTTAGAAGAAAAAAAATTCCAAAGTTTAAAAGATGATATTTACAATGGAGAAATAATAACTGAAGAAATTTTAAATAAGTTTGAAAGTGATAATAAAATTAATTTATTAAGTTTTAGAGATACAATTGGACAAAGTATTTTACATGTTTCTGTTGATGCTATTAATTTTTCTGCTGTTGATTCTTTAATTAAATTAAATTATGCAAAAGAATTAATTGATGTTGGTGATGATGTTAATATGACTCCTATGCATATTGCTGCTATTAATTTTGATATTCATATTTATGAATCTTTAATTTCACTTAATCCTAATTTAAAGTTAAAAGATAATGAAGGTAAAACTTGTATTGATTATTTAAAGGAAAATGAAGATGTTGAGGTTCCTAAAAAATTTCTTAGAGAAGATGAATAAAATATTTTATTTTAATAAATATTTTTTTTCTGAGAAATTATATTTTATTAAATTAATATTTTTTTTATTAATTAATTAAGACTTTAATTTCTTTAAATAAATAAATTAAATAATTTAAATATATAAAATAATTAATTAGTCAAAAAAAGAAAAAAGAAAAAAAGATTTTTAAAATATAAAAAATAAAGTTGAGGGGTTAAAAAAAAAAAAGAAAGTATAAAAGTAAAAATAAAAGATATAAAAAATTAGCGGAGAGTGGTTTCGATCCACCGTCCTCTGGGTTATGGGCCCAGCACGCTTCCACTGCGCCACCCCGCTTTCTACTCTTTACATATTTAATTTAATATTTCTATTTAATTTAATTATTTATCTTCAAATTATTATTTATTATATTTTTTATATTATTATTCAATTAACAATTATTATAATATGTTTCCTAAAAAATCAAAACTAATTAATTCAAAATATAATAAAGAAAAACCTTTTATTTGTATAACTCAAAAAATAATATTGAATCCAACAACAAGTGTTGTTAAAGTAATTAAGCAAAAAAATAAAAATATGAATTCAAATAGAAGTTTAATATATTCAAATTATAAAAAAAATAGAAGTGTTTCTCCTAAAATAGAAATTGATTTTTGGAAAAGTTTTGATAAAAATGAAAATAAATCAATTTCTAAAAATATTATTAATTCATCATCAAAAATAAAAGATGATTATATAAATCAATATTCAAATTTAACAAATGAAATAAATAATATAAAAAAAAGAAAAGATGAAATGAATAAAAAATTAACAGCTTTTAAAAAAAAAGATAAAGAAATAAAAGAAATTCAAAAATCAAAAAGTGAATTAAAAATAAAAATATTAGAAGCTAAGAAAAAAAATGAAGAAGAATTAAAAGAAAAAAAGAATAAAATTCAATCAATGAGAAAATTAGAAAAAGAAAGAAATAAAAGTTTACAAGAAATAAAAAGTCAAAAAAGTCATTTATTATCAGAAATAACAAAATATGATCAAAACTTAATTAAATCAATGATTAATCATTCAAATTATCAAAATGATACAATTAATAAATATAAATATTTAAAATTAAGAGATGAAAAAAAAAATAAAAATAAAATAAAAATAAAAAAAAAAGAAGATAAAAATTTTAACGATAAAATATTTAATAAAAGATTAGAAGAAATAAATAATTTAAAACAAAAATGTGATGAATTAGAAAAAATAAAAGTAAGATGTATTGAAGATTATAATAATACAAAAAAAAAAGTTTTATCAATGAATAAATCATTAAATATTATGATAACTGAAAAACAACACAAACCATTATATAATAGTATAAATAACACTCCTATAAATAATAAATCAAATTTAAGTATTTTAACTTTAAGTGAAAGTTACAGTACAAATTCAGGTCAAATAAAATCTTTAAATTTCAAATAAGAAATAAAATTAATTTAACTTTTAAATAGAATTCTTTTTTTTTAATGTTTAAATATATAAAAAAAATATTTTTCACTTGAAAAAAAGTATAAATTAACGAAGTGAAAAAATTAAAGATAAATAAAAATTTAAAATGTCAAATCAACTAATTTCATCATATGATAAATTAATATCTTCAAATTTAATTAAAATAGAAACAATACCTTTAAGTCCTATAAATGCAATTTATAATCCAATAGATAATATTCAAACTCCTTTAAATTTTAATTCAAATGACAATTTTTTGAAAAAAAAAAGAAATAGTCAATTTTCTTATTATAAAGATAATTCTCCTATATTAAATAATCCAATCACTTCTAATTTTAATTTTATGGGAAATATAAATTTAAATCAAATACAAAAAATAGATTTTAATTCTTCTTTAATTCCTTTTCCAGATATAATTAATCAAGTAAAAATAGATTATCAAAATAATTTTAATTCTAATTTTTTTGAAGCTTTAGATTCTCAAAATTTATTTTTTGAAGAATCTTCAATAAATAAAATTATATTTCTTGATCAAATAAAAGTGAAAGGAACTTTCTTAAAATATTTTCCTTTAATTTCAATAGGAAAAGAAGGAAAATGTATTTCAATAAATACAAAAATAGAAAAAAAAGGTCTTTTTGAAATAATACCTTATAATTTAAAAAAAAGCAAAGAAATATTTTTTACTTGGAGTTATATTTCTAATTCTTTTATTTATGAAATAATTGAAAAATATAATTTATTTCAACTGAAAAATTACCATATTAATAATTTTGATGATTTAATTATTCATTTATTTAATGAATTAAGAAGAAGTATTCAATCAATTCAAGTTAATTTTCTTCATCAAAAAAGACAAGAATTAAATGAATGTTTATTAAATAAAACACAAGATATTATTATTACTATTAATGAAATTTCTGAAGATGCAATTAATTATTTAAAAAAATCATTCCCTAAACAATTATTTGATGAAGAAAAAAAAGAAATAAAAGAATTAAAGAAATCAGGAAAAAAAAACCTTAAAAGAAAAAAGAGAAAATATATTAAAAAAAATGGAATAAAAAAAGAGAAGTTAAAAAATAATCAAATAATGTTAAAAAATAATATGAAAAATTTATTAAAAGAATCAAATGAAGAATCAGATTCAAATTCAGAAGATGATGAAGATTTTACATTAATAAATAAGAAAAATAAAAAAATAAATATGAAAACAAATATTATATTCAATTGTCCTTTTTGTAAAAAAAATTTTATTAATGGTTGTGCTTTAGGAGGTCATATGAGTCGAGTTCATCCTCATCAAAGTCAAAATTATCAAAAAAAAATTAAAACTAGAGAAGAAAGAGAAGAATTTAGAGAAGCTATTTATCAAGCTAAAAAAATCATTGTGGAAAAATATGGAATGGACTTTCAAAAGTTAATTCTTGATAAAAATGGGAAAATTAAAATTAAAAATTTAATTCATATTAATAAAAAAGAATATTATGATATTTTGTATAATATTAAAATTCAAAAAGGATTACCTGTTAAGGAGAATTTATCTGGAAAAGAAAGGAAAAAAAATATGGAAAATATTCATAATAGTAAAGAAGAATAAAATATAAATATACTATTTTTTTAATTTAATATATTTTATATAAATATAAGCATATAAAAAATAAATAATGTTAATTTAAAACAAATGAAAAAATTATAATTTACCTAATGCCCAAAATATAAATTTTTTGGATATTAATTATAATTTATATTAATAAAAATATTTTATTTTTAAAAAATATAAATTTGTAAAAATAGTTTATATTATATTTTTGAATAAATATAATATTTATGGTCTATAAATTTAGAGTAGGACAAACTGATTTGGGTTTTGTTAAATTAATGAAAGAAAATCCACCAAGTATTTTTGCCGAAGAAGAGCATTTAGGAGGATATAATTTAGCAATATCATTATTTGATAAAGCTGAAGCAAGACATGTTTGTTTTCTTTTGAATGAAGATTTATTTGAATATGATTCTTCTGGTTGGTCCAGAAGAAGAAATGTTGGGAGAGATTCAAAATATGACTGGAATTCTTTAGGAAATGCATTAAATGGTACAACATATGTTTCTCCAGATGATCTTGAAGATTATATTAGAGATGATGGCGATTGGGAAGGTTATGAATATCATTTTTTGAAACATAATTGTCAAGATTTTGTTAAATTTTGTTTAAATTGTGTTGGGGCAAAATCAATGAGTTTCAAAAAAGGTCCATGCTATAGATCTCAACATTAATTATAAATAAATAAACTATATAATTTAGTTATAAATATTGATACGAGAATTTATTGATTCAAAGATTTTATTTCAATTAAATAAACAATAAATTAATCACCTAGTATGATATCTAATCCAAATTTTTATAATTTTTTTTCTATTAAATTATAATTGGTAGTTAATATTTTATGCATAATATGAAATATATATCTGTTTGATATATTCTCTCAAAATTACTGAAAATTAGTTAAAATTGCCTCAAAAGAAAATTAAAAAGATTTCACTTTATTATTTTTTCTATTCAATAGTATTTATTGAAATGATTTGCTTCATTTTTTATGACATTAAATTTTTTACTTATGCCTTAATTTAAAAATAAACTTATTCATTTAATTTACTTTTATAAAATAAATTTAAATATTAGATGTTAAAAATAAATGGGGATTGTAGGTTGTGGATTGAGGATTGGTGATTGGACCTAATCCCCAATCACTATCCTCAATAAAAAATATTTTTATGATTTTTATACATTAAATATCTAAATTAAATAAATACTCTTCATATGAATAATAAAAAATTTATGGATTATTAAAGATTATTTTAAAAAAATTGTTGCTTATTTTGAATTAAAAGGAAAGATAGAATTGATTCTTTTAAAAAACGTGATAATTTATTAAATTTATTGTTCCTGATTTTGAGAAAATTGAGCTCTATATTGGATTTTCTCATAAGAAGATGATGATTTAGAATGTGGAATTGTCATTTAGTATTGGGAAGAAGAAAGTTCTTAAGCACCTGTTTTATATTTGTTTAATGATTCATTTAGAAAAGAAAAATTCTAATTTTTCTTTTTAGAGTTATATTTTTTTAGACAATGGAAAAAAATGTTAAATGTTTTTTTTATACTTTTTAACTAACGTTTATTTTTTAGTTACTTTTATTTATTTATTTTTTTTTAAATTTTAATATGTATGATGAAAGTAATGATGAAATAATAATTCCTGATGAAGAAGGATTTAAACCAAATGAAAGAGAAAAATGGTTTAAAGAGAGTGAATATATAAAGCAAGTAGAAATAGACAATGAAGGAACATATATATACCCATCAGAAATATCCAATAATATAAACGAAAGAATAATAACATTATCATTTAAAGCAGCTATAGAAATAAACAGTGATGTTTTTTACAATAAAACAGTATTAGACATTCATAGTGGAATAGGAGTTAATTCTTTATTAGCAGCAAAAGCAGGAGCAAAAATAGTATATTCAATAGAACCAAATAAAACTTTAGCAAAATATGCAAGAGAAATAATAAAAGATAATTTCTATGATAATATAATACAAGTAATCTCAGATGATATATATAATTTCTATTTACCAAATAATGATAAAGTAGATATTATAATATGTAATTGGATGGGATTTTTTCTTTTACAATCATCATTAATTAAAAAAGTAATATAT
>JAJJLU010004407.1:0-13513 GCA_023807065.1 Isotricha intestinalis | reverse complement strand
TTATTTATCTGATTTTTATAATATAGAAAATAAAAACATTTATGAATCGATAAATATCATTAAAAGTATTTCTTCATTTTATATTCATTTCATAATGAAATAAAGGCAAAAACTGATAATTTTTTATCAACATATTTTGAACAAATTTTTAGTAAAATTGAACCATATGAAAAAAAGTTTGAATCAATTAATGCTACAGATAATATATCATTAGGTCAATTAAAAACAGATATTATTGGAACAGAGATTACTTTTGATGCAGTAGTTCCAAATTATTCATATGGTTATATAGTATCATTTAAATATGAAAATTTTTCACTATATATATATGCAGAAATTTATGGTGAAAGTAGCATTGATTTAACATATGAAACAGAAGATATAAAAGCAGGAATGAATGGAATAATTGGTTCTGGAAATTTATCTATGAAAGTAAATCATTTATTTAAAAATCATAAAACTGATGTTAAGATTGCTCAAGAAACAAATGTTGCTGATTATAATAAAACTCTTTCTAAACGTATTTTTTATTATAAATGGAAATTAAAGACTAATGGAAATGATTGTCCTCAAGATTATATAAATAATAAAAATAATAGGGAAAAATATTGTCAACAAGTAAAAATTACTGATTGGGAAACTTCTACTATTGAAGAATGTACTTTAAAAACAAAAATTAGTGGTAATAAATTATTTTAGATTTACCTATTTTTCAAAATTAATTAAATAATTATAGTATTTTTAAATATAATTAATAATATATCTTCATTATTTTAATCAAATTATAAATATATTTATTATAATATGTTTTAAAAATAATTTTTTATTTTAATTAAAAAAATAAATAAAAAAAATTAAAAAACCAATCATTTATTCTTTGCTCCTCTTTTTCTCTTCCTTCTTTCGAATAAATATCCAATTTGATAACAAATCACCTTCCTTGAATATGTAATATTTCTTTAATTATATTAATTCATTATTATTTTTTTATTATTAATGCGAAACAGTAATGAAAAAATAGATAATTTATTTTTTTTTTCAATATAATTAATATTTTAAATAATAAATAAATGAGAGAAGTTATTTTTATTCATAGGTCAAGCAGGTATTCAAGTGGGTAATGCTTGTTGGGAATTATTTTGTTTAGAATATGGTATTTAACCAGATAGTCAAATTCCATCTGATAAAACAATAGGAGGAAGAGATGATGCTTTTAGACATTCTTCTCAGAAACAGGAGCGTTAAATATGTTCCAAGATGTGTATTCCTTGATTTAGAATCTACTGTATTAGATGAAGTAAGAACTGGTACTTATAGACAACTTTTCCATTCAGAACAACTTTTCTATGGTAAAGAAGATGCTGCTAATAATTATGCTAGAAAATATTGCACTATTGGAAAAGAAATTATTGATCTTGCTTTAAATAGAATCACAAAACTTGCTGATAATTGTACTGGTCTCTAAGGATTCTTAGTCTTTAATACTGTTGGTGGAGGAACTGGATCAGGACTTGGATCTCTTCTCTTAGAAAGACTTTCAGTCGATTATGGTAAAAAATCCAAATTAGGATTCACAATTTATCCTTCACTTCAAATTTCAAATGCAGTAGTGGAACCATATAATTCAATTCTTTCAACCCATTCTTTATTAGAACATACAGATGTAGCAGTAATGTTAGATAACGAAGCAATATATGATATATGTAAAAGACAATTAGAAAGAGAAAGACCAACATATACAAATTTAAATAGATTAATAGGTCAAGTGATATCATCATTAAGAGCATCACTTAGATTTGATGGAGCCTTAAATGTGGATATGACCGAATTCCAAACAAATTTAGTTCCCTATCCTCGTATTCATTTTATGCTTTTATGCTATGCACCAATAATATCTGCTGAAAAAGCTTATCATGAACAATTATCAGTAGCAGAAATAACAAACAGTCATTTGAACCAGCCTCAATGATGGCAAAATGTGATCCAAGACACGGTAAATATATGGCATGTAGTATGATGTATAGAGGAGACGTTGTACCAAAAGATGTAAATGCATCAGTAGCAACAATAAAAACAAAGAGAACCATTCAATTTGTAGATTGGTGTCCAACAGGATTTAAATGTGGAATCAATTATCAACCTCCAACCATTGTTCCAGGAGGTGATCTTGTTAAAGTTTTGAGAGCTGTTTGTATGATTTCTAATTCAACTGCTATTGCTGAAGTATTCAATAGATTATATCATAAATTTGATTTAATGTATAATAAAAGAGCTTTTGTTCATTGGTTTGTGGGAGAAGGTATGGAAGAAGGAGAATTCCAAGAAGTTAGAGAAGATCTTGCTGCTTTGGAAAAAGATTATGAAGAAGTTGGTGTTGAATCTTCTGATGAAAGAGAAGAAGGTGATGAAGAAGAAGGTTGGAGAAGGAGGAGAAGAAGGACAATAAATTAAAGGAATTAATATTTAATTTTTTTTTTAAATATTGATTTACTTTTTTTATCATCAAACTCTAATGATATAAAATTATAAAAATGAAAAGATGTGTTTTTTTTAAAATTTAATTTTAAAAAGAATAAATAATAAAAATATTTAATTGAAACATAAAGTTTCAAGAGAATATAATTTATTTATATTATTTTATAACTAAATATAAATTAATGATAACTTTTATTATATTATCACCACTATTTAAATCTAAGAGAATTTCCATAATAAAAAACTCTTAGGGATATATTTAATATTTATTTACACTTACATAAAATTCATCTGATATTAATTTAAATAATATTTTCAATTATTTCAATATTATAATTTTATTCGTCACATTTAATCTGTTTAAAAATATCTAATCTAGGACTAAAAATAAAATAAATAAAACTTACATTTTAATTTTTCTCTTCAAAAGAATTTGCTTATACAATTGAATTAAACTAACAAATTCATTTTCTTTTTTATTACTTTCATTCAATAATTCTTTACAATTAAAATTAATAATACTTTTATAAGTAAATAATCTTTCTTCTTTAATAATATGTCTATAATTACATCTTTGACCGAAAGTACAATAAGATCTTTCATTAAAACTTTTACATAACCTACATTTATAACCAAAAGAAAAAAAATTTTGTCTTAATTCTTCAATTCCATGAGCAAAAGAACATTCATCTTTATAAAAACAATCATGGTAAATTTCCCAATTTTTACATAATTCTGTTTTTTTTTTTATTTTAATTTTTTCATTTATATAATTTCTTTCTTCTTCTGTACTGTATCTTTTTCTAAAACATTTTAAATTTATATTTGGACCTTCAATTTTAAAAAAATTACATGATTTACATTTTTCGTTCCTTTCTTCTATTTTTTTTCTAAATTCTTCATCTGGAATTGTTTCGTCTTCTGAATTATTATTATCTGATGTGTGGGTTAACATTTTTTTTATTTGTTTTGTAATAATATAATGTTATTATAATTTTTATTATATAATAGGTTTTTTTTAAATTTTGTTTTATTTTGGAAATTATTATTAAATGGAATTTATTTATTCTAATTTTCAGTCAAAAGATTATTTTTTAGAAAATAAGATTTAGTTTAGATTTTTTATCGTGAAAAGGATTTTAATCTTTTAAAAAAATTTTTAATTATTTTTCTAATTTATTCATAAAAAAGGAATTTATATAGAATAAAATAAAGAATATTTAATCACACTTTTTGATGAATATCTACAATTTTAATCTGGTATTTTCATTTGTTGAAATTTAAACAAGTAATTTTTAGAATAATAAATAATTTAAAATTAATTCATTTAAAAAAATATTCAAAAAATTAATTTATTCTTATCTTTATAATTATTTTCAATAATAGCTAAACAAGAAATAATGCTTTATATTTAATCTATAATTAATATTATCTTAAATATTATTTTATTTTAATTATATAATTTCTTTTTTATTTATATTATTACCCTATTTTCATTAACTATGTGATAATCTTCTTTTTTTAATTCCACATAATTACTAAATTGAAGTTAAATTAACTTCAAAAATAGTTTTTTTCAGTTGTTCGATATAATTATTTTGTTTATTTATTTCTTTATTAAATTTTTTTTTCATTGAATATCTTGAATATTTTAATATTTTCTTTTTCTTTGTTAGTTTTTTTATTTGATCTTCTAATTTTTTTTTCTTTTCTAAATTCATATTAACTCCTGTTTCATAACTATTTAAAATTTCTTTATATTTGTCTATTTCATTATTTAAATTTAATATCTTTTTATTTTCTTTTAAATAAAAAATTTTCATTTTTTCAATATCTTTTTTTTTCTTTAATATTTTTTTCTGATATAATTCACTTTTATCATCTAAATTTTCATCTTGAAAAAAAACTTTTTTTTGTTTATTAGTTTTTAAATAATTTTGATTATTAAAAATTTTATCTTTTAATATTTTATTTTCTTCAAAATATTTATTAATTTCATTTTTCTTTTCTTTGATTTCTTTTTTAAGTTCAATAACTTCATTTTCATTTTCATCATTAAATTTATTATATAAAGTATTATATTCACTTATTAAATTAGTTAAATATTTTTTCTGAATATTTAATTCACTTAATTCTAAATTTTCATGTGAAATTGGTTGAACTGAATTATAATTTTTATTATTATTAATTAAGGAACTTTTTTTTTGAGATAAAGAATTAAATTGAATATTTAATTTTTCTAACTCTCTTATCAAATCTAAATTCTCTTTTTCAATATTTAATAATTCATTATCAATAATTTCATCATTCTTTTTTTTTTTTAATATATCTAAAAGGTTTTTTGGTGATTTTGATTTTAAAATTAATTTAGATTTATGATTATTCATGTTTAATGGTATTATATTTTTAGTTCTTTTTTTAACATGATTATTCTCATTTTCTGTTTTCATTAAAAATAATCTAGATTTGCTTTTCTTTAAATTTTGAGCAGATGATATTCTTGGTAAATTGATGTTTTTTTTTGTATTATCTTCTTTAGAAGAACTTTTAGAATAAATTTGAATACTTTTATTAATTTTATTTGGTGTTTTATATTCAAATGAATTTTCTTTTTTTGAAGAAGAACTAAAAGAATTATTTAATTTATTATTTGAAATTTTTAATTTATGAATTTTAGCTTGTGAAATAACAGATTGAGGAAGAAAAGAATTTTCAAAATAATTATTATCTTCATTGTTATTATTATTCAAATAATTAGATTTTGAAAATGAATTTTCTTTATTTTCAGAATCTGTTTTCAATAAATTAATATCAATTTTTGAATTACTTAATAAATTTTTATTTTCTTCATTTAAAATATCATAATTATTTTTATTCATTTCTTCATAATCATTATTATTTTTATTTTCTATATTATTTTTTCTTATTAAAAGTTTATTATTTCTTTCTTCTTTTTCATCTTCTTCTTCAAATTTTTTTAATTCATTAACTATACTTATTCTATTTTCATCTTCTACTTCTTTTATTATTATATTATTTTTTAAATATTTTAACATTTTTGTTGCTTCTTCTTCTTCAAATATACCATAACTTTTATCATCTTCTTCATACATTAAAAACAATTAAATTATTAATTTTTCCAAGTAAAAAAAATGATTTTTTACAATTATTTTTTTTAAAAAAGTTATTTTTTTTCAGTTCATTAACCAATAATCTCTTTTATAATCATAATATATTTATTTATTAGATAAAAGAATAATATTATAATTTCTAAATCAATTTTCTTGAAATAAAGACAAAAATTAAATTTTTTCAATAAAAATAAAAAAATCATATAAAAAAATATATTATTGAATTCTAATCATTTAAACCTTAAAATAATTAACATCTCTCTCTAAAAAAAATTAAAAAAAAATTTTTTTAAAAAAAAAACAAATAAAACAAAAATATTTAGTATTTCCCCTCAGTTTTACTTTTACGTCTTTTTGCTCCTCCTAATTTTTCATTAGTATCAAATTTAACCCAAGAACCTCCATTAATCATATTATCCAATTCATTACAAATTTCATCTTCATTATATCCAGAATTAAAAACAATTGTCCAAAATTCAATCCATTCTTCTAATTGAATTGAACCATCATTATTTTTATCTACTTGATCAAATAATTCATTTGAATTTATTTTTGGAAAATTTTTTGACCAAAATTTTAATGTCTCATCTCTGTCTATTGTCTTTGAATCATCTAAATCTATTAATGAAAATAATTTGAGAACTTTTTCTTTTAATTTTTCAGGTAACTAATTTTAATTTTTATATTTGGTTTTAATTTACCTTTTTCTTATTGTTTGAACCTCCCATTTTTTTAATTATTGTTTTTTTAATTTGTTTTTTATTATTGTTTAAAAAATCAAAAATAAATTAATTTTTTTTTAATACATTAAAAAATATTAAATATTATTTATTTATAATATAACTAAACTTCCTATACATATAAAAAATCTTTTATATATCCATTTCTTCATCACTTGAATAATAATCATCAATATCTTCATCTAAATATTTATTATTATTTTTATTACAAAAAAAAAGAAGAAAGATAAACAATATAAACACAAATAGCAAATAAGCAAAAAATAGAAAATTCAGAAATAATATAACAAAAATAATTTTTGATAAAGGATAAAAAATATTATGGTTTTTAAATTTAAAATAAGCAATTGTAATTCCAATTAAAATTATTATACTCGTAATATAATTTAAATAACTTTTAAGCATCATAATATAATTTGGGATTTCACTATTAATATTAAAATAAGTAAATATTAATTTTATTATACTTGAAGAAAAATGAAGAAAACTTGATAATAAAAGTAACCAATAAAGAACTTTTCCTCATCTTATTAACTTTAAACATTCAGTTTATAATTTTTTTATTTTTATAATATATAAATAAAATCCTCCATGTTAAAGAATATGCAATTCCAAATAATGTCATTATTATAGTACTTATTGTACTTATAATTATTGATATTTTATTTTTTTCTTCTTTTATTTCCATTTATTTTAATAATTTGAAAATTATATACTTTTTTATTAATGTATTCTTTTTTTAATTATGAATCAATTATATATTTTTTAAAAAGATTTTCTATATTCTATTCAATATCAAATTTATTAACATTTTATTCTAATAATTATCTTGATAAATTGAAAATAAATGATAATAAATTATTGAATTTTTCCTTTTTTTTAAAAACAGTTTAATTTAAAATTTATTTTAAAAAATCTAAAAAAAAAATTAAAATAACTTAAAAAGCAGAAAAAAAATGGAAAATCAAAAAACATTTAACAGAAGAAACAGAACATTAAATACAATATCTCGTATTCCAATATTAGGTTTCACAGATAACTCAGATTCTGATTCTTCATCATCAGAAGACTTTCCAAAATTAGTATTTGAAAAGCATTCATCACTTAGAAAAAATACTTTTATAAAAATTCCAAAGAAAAAAGTTTCTTTTAAATCTAATGAAAATATAAATCCAAAAAAGCAAAATCAAAAATCTAAATTTTATATAATTCAAAATAAAATATCAAATTCAAAATTAAAATCATTAGAAATATTTGAAGAAAATTTCAATTTATTAAAAGATGTAATAGAAAGAGAATATAATGAAAATAGAAGAGTAAGATCAAAATCAACAATATTATTAAAGAAACCTCGTCATAAAAATACAGAAGAAAGAATAATAAGTTTAACAAATATGGAAATTATTTCTGATTTTTATGAATATACTGAAAATTGTATGAAATTAATATGTGATTTAGAACCAAAAGAAAAACAAAAAAATAAAATTCCAAGTAAAACTTTTATTTTCAATAATAATATTAATAGAAAAAAAATAGCAGTTTTTGATTTAGATGAAACTTTAATTCATTGCGTTGGAGATATTAAAAAAAAAAAAAAAGAAGAATATCAAGAAATTATTTCTGTGGTTATGCCTACTAGAATTAAAGTTGATATAGGAATTAATATAAGACCTCATTGGAAAGAAAGTATATTAAAAATTAAAAATAAATATTTTATTGTGGCTTATACTGCTTCACATAATAATTATGCTGATGCTGTGTTAAATTATTTAGATCCTCAAAATAATATTTTTGAAGGAAGATTATATAGAAAAGATTGTATTTTATGTCAAATTGGAGAAACTAAATTTTATGTCAAAGACTTAAATATTTTCCAAAATTTTGATTTAAAAGATATTGTCTTAATTGATAATTCAGTATTAAGTTTTGCTTATCATTTAAATAATGGAATTCCTATTGTTCCTTATTATAATTCTAAAGAAGATAGTGAATTAATTTTTTTAAGTAAATATTTATTATACATCGCTGATTTTGATGATTTGAGAGAATGTAATAAAGAATTTATTAATATTGAAAGTTTTTTAGAACAAGCTAAAAAAGAAAAAAATAAAGAAAGTTTAGAATCAAGTGATAGTGATAGTGTCAGTGATAGTGACAACGATGAAAATAATAACGATAATAATAATGAAAATGAAAACAATAATAATAATGTTAAAGTTAATGTTATTGATCTTGATAATGATAATAAAGATAATTATATTAATATTAAAAATATAAATATTAATAATATTTTAAAAGAAAATATAAATGAGGAAAATAAGAATGATAAAAAAGATGATGATAAAATTATTTTTAATAAAAAAGAAGATTTAAGACCAAAAAGTGAAAGACATTTTCAAAGAAGAGAAAGGAAAAAAACAAAATTAAACACTCATGTTTTTCAAAAAAGACCATCTCTTATTGAAGATGAATTTACTTTAAATTTTTCTAAAGAAGATAAAGCTATTCAAATTCCTAAACATTTCAAAAGAAGAAATAGAACAATAAGATATAAATTACAAACAATGATGAATCAAATGCATAATAAGTTTTTTAATACTATAATAAATATTAATCCAAGTTTTTAAAAAAATATTAAAACAATAATTGAAAAATTAGTATTTTGAAACGGTCATATATATATTATATTATAATTAATTTAGTTCAATTTGATAATTATATATATTATAATTTGAAAAATTATTTATTTAAAGAGAGTATAAATAATATTATTATAAATAGCATTAAATTATTAATAAGGGAAAAAATATAATATTTAATAGATTATAATCATTATAAATAAATAAAATATAATTTATTTTTTAAATTTAATTTGTTTTTTATTTAAAATAAGCATAGCTAATTCATCATGATGATACATTTGTGCAATAGATAAAGGAGTTTCTCCTAAAATATTTTTTTCATTAATATCACCACCCATATCTAAAATTTTTTTAACTATTTCTAAATAACCAAATTTACAAGATAACATTAAAGGACTTAAATCACTTTTATTTCTTGTTTTAATATTAACTTTTTTATTAAGTAACATGTTTGCCATTTCTAAACTTTTGTTATTTAAACAAATTGATAATGGAGTATCTTTTTCTTTATTTTGAATATTTAAATCAATATTAATATTTTTATCATTTAAAATTTTTTTTAAAAAATCATTTCTATTATTTTTACAAATTAAATGAATTGAACAATCTCCTTTGTCATTATCTAAAATATCATTTATTTTAAAACCATGTGCAATACACATAAAAAAATCATTTAATTTACCTTCTTTAATATATAATATAATTTTATTTGGTTCTCTAAATTTTTGTAAATGTTCTTTTTTAAATTTTTCATCAACTAATTCACCACATTTTTTACAATGAAAAGTATGTCTTAAACATTGAAGACTATGAGCAACAAATTCACTTTCTAAAAATTCTTTTTGACAATTTGGACATCTTTGTTTTTTATTTGAATTAATATTATTATTATTGTTTTTTCTTAAATTTTTAGCAATCATTGGAGTTTCTGGTCTTTGATGACTAATAGAAAAAGGATCAACGGAATTATTATCATTATTATTATAAAAGTTATTTTCTAAATTTTTAGATTCTAAATCTTTTAATCTTTCTAATAATTGACTTGTTGTTTCTTTAAAATTATCTATTAAATCATCTTTTTCTTGTTCCAAAGATGTTATATATGCTTTTAAAGATAATATTTGATTATTTTTATATTCACATATTTCTTCTTTTGTTTTTGATTTTATTAATTCTTCATCTGTTAAATCATCATTTAATTCTAATTTATCAATATATTTTGTAAAGTTACATGATGATTCTATATCTTTTTCTAATAATTTTTCATAATCATCATCTTGAGTTTCATCTATTGGTAATGAATATTTAAAATCATTTTCTAAAGAATTATTTTTCATTTTTTATATTGAAATTAAATTATATATATTTATTTAAATAAATAAGTTAATTTATAAATGTAAATAAATAAATAAATTTTCAAATTTTTAAATAATAAAAAAAGTTAATTATTATTTTTAATTTGTTATATTATTATAAGTAAAAATTCCATTTATTTTATCAAATTCAATACTTTTTGCAAAAGAATCAAAACAAATAAATTTATTTCCAAAATTAATAAAGTTTTGAGAATTATAAAACATAATATCTTTAGTAATATTATTATGATTTATTTCAATAACACTTTCAATTTTATTATCATCGTCATTAATTTCAACTTTATAAACGCTACTTAAATAATTATTATTAAGCTTTCCTCCAACAAAAATAATATTTTTATTATCAACATTAATAATTCCCATATTACAACAATTATTTAGATTGGAAATATTATAAAAATACCATTTTAAATTTTTATCATCTAAATCAAAAACTTCATAACCATGAATATATTTTCTTAAATTAAAATTAAAACCTCCAACACAATAAATATATCTATCATTAATACAAAATAAACTTGCATTCGCTCTATATTCATTCATTTTATTTTTTAATTTTATCCATTTATTATTATCATCATTTAAATCTAAATATTCACAATCATTATTATATTCTCCTGAACAGACAAAAACTTTATTTTTTGATTTTATATATATTATATTATGAGAAGCTCTTTTCATATTCATTTTTTTTTCTTCTTTTATTATTAGATTATCATCTTTATATATTAATTTATAACAATTTTGACATATTAAATTATTTCTTTCTTCATAACCACCTGTTATTAAAAAAGAATTATTTAAATTAACTCCTTTACTTCTTTTAAATGGAAATCCTATATTATCATCTTTTTCAGTATAAATTTGATAAGATGAAATTGAATTTGTTATATTATTATATAAAAATATTATATTTTTGTTATTTTCATTTAATTGAAAATAAAAAAAAAATAATGAATTATCTTTTAAATGGAAATTATCATTTATTTTCCTTTCTTCTTCATTTTTTAGGCTTTGTTTTTCAATATAATCTTCTAAAGTTTTTTGTGTTTTTATTTCTTTTTTTTGTTTTATCTCTAAAGTATTATTTTCAATTTCATTTTTGTTGTTTATATTATTTTTATTTAAAATTACTTTGGATAATTCTTCATTAACTTTTAATTTTTTAACAACAATTTTTTCTGTTTCCATTAATTTTTTTTCATTATTATTTTCTACTTTTTTTCCCAAAAATTTATTTTCATTTGAAAAATTTATTATTTTATTAACTTCATTATTATCATCTATAATTTTTATTTGAGACTCTTTTTGCTTTATTAAATTTTCATTAAATTCAAAAAAATTTGAATTTGAAGTTAAATTATCTTTTTCATTCAAAATAATTAATTTATATTCTTCATTATTATCAAATTTGTGATTTTTTATTTTTTGATTCAATTGATTTTTATGATTATTATTATTTTCCTTTATATTATTATTATTAATTAAGTTAAATTGATTAGAATATTCAATTTTATTTTCAATTTCATTTTCATTTAGATTTTTATGAAAAAATTTAGAATAAATATCATTTATTTTTTTTTTGTATTCAATATTACAATTATTAATTTCCTCAAAAAATTTTTGAAACTGGACCATTGGTCTATTATCATATAAATTAGAATAATTTGAAATATATTCATCTTCATAAACAGTAAAATTAAAACAAGAATTTTTATTAATATTCATTAAATCAATATTATTTAAAGAATCTATGACTTGAAAAAGAAAATCAGTGAATTGAACTTCTTTTTTATCATTCTTTAAATTTTCTTTTAAATTTCTAAATCCTAATTTAATTATATTATCTATTTCTTTATTTCCATTATATCTTTCATTTATTTTTCTTTCAAATATATTTAAATCTCTTGAATAATCTGTTTCTTGTATAATTTTATTTGAAATTTCTTCTTTTAATTTATTTACTAATTTTTCTAAATCATTAAAAGAAAAACTACAAAATTTATGTTCTATATGATCAGGAAAACAATTACTACATATTACTTTTTTACATTTTTTACAAAAGAAATAGTTATCTGAATGATTAGGAGTTGAATCATTTATTATTTCACATAAATTTCTTTCCATTATTATTTTTTTTATATATTAAAAACTTCTTTATTTGAGACTTAAAAAATTTTAAAATAAGACAATTTTTAAAAATACAATATCAAAAAAAGCTCTACTAAATCCAATGAATTTTTGGTTGAATAATATAAAAGAATTCAAAGAAATAAAATAATTTAAAGATTATTTCAAATATATCTTATTAAAAATTAAATTTCCTTCTTGAATAGTTTCCATTTTTAGATTCCTTATTCTTAATATTTTGAAATCTATTTTTTCATTTCATTAAAATTTTTCTATTATCCATTTTTTATATTCCTATTATAATTTTTAAAGATTTGGTTATATTAAAAACTTTAAAAACAAAAGTATAATCTTTTGGAATTAAATTTTAAAATAAACAAAAATAAAATAATATTAAAATAATATATATAATTAAAATCTTTTTTTTCCTACATATCTTGATTTTTGAGTATAATCATAGGTAACAGCAGTATCCCATTTAAAAATTTCTTCTATTTGACAGAATCTTCTCCTATAGGCATAAGAAATATAACCACATTCTCCACCATTCATATGTCTCCATTCATTTCGGTCTTTTCTTTTTTTTGAAAGTGATTTTTTATAATTTGTAGGATTAGTTTGTTGTTCTTTAGTTAAATCTGTTAAATATTCTTTTAATAAATTATTTGAATTCATAGATAAATATCCTGAACCTATTACTCCATTTATTCCAGCTTTTGTGTTTTCTGTTTCATAATTTAAATTAATAAAACTTTCAGCTGAAATTGATGAATTTGTATATATTGTGAAATTATTATATTTAAATGATATTGAATAATCATATGAATATTCACTAATATTTGAATTAAATGTTATTGTTTCTCCTAATATATCTGTGGTTATCTTCCCTAATTCTAATCCTTTATTATTTTTAATTAATCCGGATATATTTTCGTATGGTTGAATTTTACTAAAAATTTGTTCAAAATATGTTGATAAAAAATTATCAGTTTTTGCCTTTATTTCATTATGAAATGAAT
>JAJJLU010004406.1:0-13528 GCA_023807065.1 Isotricha intestinalis | reverse complement strand
ATTTCCTTAATTTTGCTGGTGCTATACGCTTTGATGTATGTGCTCTAAATACACTTCCTTGACCTTTACGACACTTTCTTATTACCTTACCCATATATCTAATCAAATAATAAATTATTTTTATTTATTTATTTCAAATAACAAATAATTTAATTGAATTATTGAATAAGAATAAAGTTGGATTTTTTTATTAATTTTTTTTGAAAAATGAAATCCTCAATTTGATGTCATACACTCTATAAATATAAAAAAAATAATAATAATTAATAAAAAAAAACTATATAAAAATAATACATTATAACAGTCATTTCATGGTCCTTTTTAATATCAGTCACTCATTGAATTTACTTTTTTTTTAAAACCCTCTTTTTTTTTATTCATTTTTATTTTTTTCTTAATTTTTTTATATTTCATTTAGTCTACTAGTTAATAAATTTTTTTTTTAAATAATAAAATTAATTTTTTTTGTCCCTCCAATCTTTATAATAATAAAACTAGTAGCGCGAGTGACAAAATGGCAATGAAACATATTTAAGCCATAGTAATAATAAGAGACCGTAAAATGTAAAAAATAATATAATATAAAATATATTCGTGTATGAAAAAGATATGAGGACCATAACAAAAAAAGTAAAATTCCAAAAAAATCCCATTTTATCCTTTTTTAAAAAAACATAAAATATAAAAAACCATAAACACAAAAAAAATTCTTTTCCATTTATTTTAAACCTAAAAATGAATCAAATTTTTCATCATTAAAAAATAAAAAATATCAAAATAATATCCAAAAAATTAAAAAAATCTTATTTATTGTCTTCTCCTCCTTCCCAAACTTTTTTTAAAAACTCTTCTTTTTCTATTTCCACCTCTATTATTTCTTCTAGTAACCACAACTAAATTTCTATTTCTATTTCTAAATCTAATTCTTCTTCCAACACGATTAATTCTTCTCAAAGCGGAAAATCTCACATTAACAACTCTTCCATTAATATCAGCTTTATTTAAGTTTCTTATAGCATTAACAGCATCTCTATGTCTTTCAAATTCAACATCTGCTGTTCCTTTACTTTCGCCTAATTGAGTAAAGTTAACTCCACATCTTCTTAATCTTCCATATTTTTGAAAAAGTTTTTTTAATTCATCATTTGTCACTTTTTTATTTAAATTTGTTATGTAGAGACGACGACGATTGTCTCTACCTGATATGAAACGTCTACGGCCTCCATTACCTCCTCGATTTACTGTCGAAAATCTTCTTCCGGGACCTCTACCTACTCCTCCGTTTCTTTGGAATCGAGTAAAACGACGTCTACGTCCACGAGGGTTTTGGTTTTTACGAGCTGCAGATATTTCGTCTAAGGATTTGTTTAGGTTGTTCATTTTTTTTTTTTTTGGGATTTTTTTATTTTTTTTATTATTTTAAGATTTAAGAAGTTTGTATTATTTTTTTTTATTATTTGAAATCAGATTTTTTAGTTTTCCTTATTTTTATATTTTTTTTTTAAAAATAAAGAAGTTTTTTTTTTGAAGGATAATTTTCAAATATTATATAATATATATTAATTATATAAAATAATACTATTTTTTTTAAATCATATCTTATAAAATTACATCATTTAGAAAAATAATAGTTTTAAATGATTTATTTATAGTTTTTCTTTCATATATTAAAAGAGTGTTTATTTTATTATGTTATTATTTATTTTTATATACCAGTAATATTTTAATTAAAGTATACACTTTACTTTTTAATATATTTTTATTGTTTAATAAATGTACAAAACTAAATTTACAAATAATCTCGATAAACATTAATTAAAAAGAAAAAGTTTTTTTTGAAGAATAAACTTTTTTTCCTTACCAATATCATTATTTAAAATAGAATATTTAAGAAAGGGATAATATTTTTTAAATAGTTCTAAATATTTAATAGGAATAGAAATTAAGGGTAAAGGATTTGGAGTAGGAAGAATAAGAGGTCTTTTTTCTTCATTATCAAATAATAATACCTTACCCTTTTCAAAATGATTAATTAACTCTTTTTTTCCTTGATATTTAGCATAAACTAAATCACATATTTTTTCACTATTAAATTTTTTCCATTTTTTACCTTTATATAAATCATAAAATTCAATTATATGAAAAGATTCTACAAAGTTTATAAACGCAAAACCTAAATTACATTTATTTTCATAATCTATTGGTAAATAAAATATATCATATTTATCTTTAAAATCTATATTTATTTCTTCTAAAAATAAATTGATTGTATATTTATTTGGAATATTCTTTATCATTAATGTTGTTCTTTTATCTTTTTGAAGAATAATATCATGAATATTAATTTTATTTTTTTCATTATCTTGATTATTTTTTTTATTTATTTGATTTCTCAATATATTATTATTTTTTTTATTATTATAATTTATAAAATGGAAGTTATTAGATAATTTATTTTTTTTATTTTTATTTAATTTACTTCTTTTAATTAACATATTATCTAAAATTATATCATCGTTAGCATTATTTGAATCTAAATTATTAATATTAACACTACAAAAATTTTTATTTTGTGGATTATTGATATTAAAATTATTATTGATTTTATTAGTAGAAAAAGGAATAAGAGGAGAATAAAAATTTTGTTCATATATTATTGGACTTAAAGGATTATTAATATAATTAAAATTTGGAGTTCCATATTTATTATAATATAATTTATTATTCATCATTATAGGATTTTGAATATTAAAATTCACATTTAAATTATTTATTCCAAAGTAGTTATTTACATTATTATTAAAAGTATTATTCATGATAAAAATATTATTGCTATTATTTTCATTTATTTGTTCATCTAAATTAAAAATATCTTTTTGTACATTATTATTAACTTGAAAACTTTTATTATTAAAAATATTATTATTAAACAATTGATAAACATTTTCTTGATTTTTACATAATTTTGCTTTATTATTCAATGAATATTTATTATTAATATCTTCATGAATTTTTCCTTCATTTGGAGTTAAATTTACATAATATTGATCATTATCATAAAATTTTTCGTTTTGAGAATTTATTTCTTTTTCTTTTTGACCTAAAACTAATTTTGATATTTCATTGTTTAATTCTGTATAATCGTTTTCCATGATTGATTTTTGATCAATAAAATCTTTTGATTCTTTATTATTTAAATTTTTTTCTTGTTTATTTTGTTTATTATCCATTTTTATCTGATTAAGATTGGATTTTTAATAAAAGAATATATATTGTAAATATATAAGTTTTTTGTTTTTTTTCTTTAAGATATTTAATTATTGGTTAGAGAAAGAATGATGTAGATTTTATATTTATTTTAATAAAAAGAAAAAAAGTTTTTTTTATTAAAAAGACTTATAATTATTCTGGATTATTGTTTTTTGATTCAATTAAATTAAACTAAGGTTTTTTTAATAATCTTTTAATCTTTTTGTTTAATTTCTTAATTATTTTTTTTTCATTTTTTTAAAATTTAATAAATATCATATTCATGAAAAATATATCATTAAAATAATTTCATCATTTGTTAGTTTTTTCATTTGAATATAATAATCACTTTATTAGACAATAATAAAAAAAATAATATATTTTTTTTCCTAGATATCAATTTATATTATTTTATTTTATGTTGAAATAAATAATTTTAAATAAAATGTAATTAACATCATCAAATTATTAAATAACAGAAAAAAATTTGAGAATATAATTAATAAGATGGTATATTTACTCCAAATATATTTAATATTAAAAATTCATTAAAAAAAATATTCTTATTTAATTTTAATCCATAATTGAAGTGAAAATAAGAATTTTTTTGATAATGACTATTTTTGGAATCATATTAAATATATTTAATAAATAGCAATGGTTTTTCTACAATTACATTATTTTAGAACAAAAGGTTTTTATAATTATAAAATTTTTAAAAAACAAATAAATAAAGCAAATAAATGTTTTTTAATTAATTTATTTAATTCTATCTCTTTTTCAATTAATTTATTTTCTAAGCAATAAAAGAAGAATTTAACTAATTATAAGCGAAAATTTCATATTCAAGTTTTGAAATAAAAGGATTTTAATATAATAACTAAAGATTATAATAGTTTATATTATTTATAATTAGAATATTATTAATCTGACTTCTCTTAATTATAAAGAATGATTCTTCTATTTTCTATTTAACAAAACATTGAAATCAAAAAAATCTAAAAAAAAACAAAAAGAAGAAATTTAAAATTTTAATTTTAATTTTTTCAAAATAAATAATATAAATATATATATAAATATAAATATATAATACACATAAAATATATATAAAAAAAGAAAAATTATTTTTTATCTCATCAAAAATTTTTGCATAAAAATCATGGTAAAATTTAAAAAATGAAATATAAAAATTATTTAGCCTAAAAATATTATAAAAAAATATAAAATACTATAAGTTGAAGCATCGATTTTTTCAGGTAATTCTTGAGCTTTAATAAGAAATCTTTTCTGAATTTCATCAAAAGTTTTTTGATCTTCTTCTTCAGCAATGAAAGTGATAGTTAAACCTTTTCCTCCAAATCTTCCAGCTCTTCCAACACGATGCATATAACTATCAGGACTATCAGGCATATCATAATTGATAACTGTATTAACTTTAACAATATCTATTCCTCTTCCAAATATATCTGTTGCTACCATTATTCTCTTTTTATAATCTTTGAATTCAGTAAATAATTTAATTCTATAATTTTTAATCATCAAAAAAATTTTTTATATTTTTTTGATTTTTTTTTTTGTAAATAAAAATATATTTTGTTACCTTTCTTCTTGTGGTAAATCACCATGTATTGCTATTGAAGGAAAAGAACATTGATTAAGTAATTTATTTAATTCTTTGCATCTTTTGATATTTTTAACGAAAATAATAACTTGATTGAATTGAACCATATCTAAAATATCATTTAATTTTTTATTTTTTTCATTTTCCTTCAATTTAACATAAAATTGATGTAAACCTTCTAAAGTTAATTTAGTTTCATCATCTACAATAACTTCATAAGGATTTCTCATATATTTCCTACAAACTTCCCTTATATCAGCAGGTAAAGTAGCACTAAACATCATAACTTGTTTATTATAAGGAGTTTTTTTAAATATTTTTTGAACATCAGATCTCATATCTTAACAATAATGAAAATACATTTTTTTTTCCTCAAAAAAATGAAAGAAAGAAAAAAAAATAAATAAATATATTAATCTTACCTAAAGCAGAAAGCATTTTATCACATTCATCAATAACAAAGACTTGAACATGTTCACAATTTAAATCTTTTTTTTTAATTAAAGCTAAAATTCTTCCCGGAGTTCCAATAATAATATTAGGTTTATCATTTTTGATTTTATTAACTTGATCTTGAGTATTTTCTCCTCCAATAATAAGTAAAGTTTTAATATCTAAACCTTGAGAGAAATTAATAAATTCTTTAGAAATTTGAAAAGCTAATTCTCTAGTATGAGTTAAAACAAGAACAGCACCTTCTCCTTTAATATTTCCTTCTAAGAATCTATTTAATATTGTTAAAATAAAAACTGCAGTTTTTCCCATTCCTGCTTTTGCTTGACATAATATATCTAAACCTAATAAACTATTTGGAAGACATTGTTGTTGAACTTCTGAAGGATGTTCAAAGCCAAAAGATGATATTCTGTTTTTTAATTCTTCTCTCATTAAAAAATCTTTGAATGATGTTGTGTGCATTGTTGCAAATGTACTAAAAAAAATTTGTTAGTTTATGTATATATTTGGTTTTTTAAATTTGACTATATTTTTTCTATATGCTTTTTTAAACTTAAAAATTTTTTTTTTTTTGGTTTTTTTTTTGAATTTATTTTTTTGAAGAATAATATACATTTTTCTTTTTTTTTGATTTTTTTTTTTTTTGAATTTTTTTTTTTTTTTTAAGTTTTTTGGAAGAAGCATATTTTTTAATAGTCGAATTTTATTTTTTTGGTTTGATAGTTACCCTGATTTTATTACTTTTTTTGGCTGGGTTGTGTCATCGAATTCATCGAAGTTTACATATTCATCTTCTTTGTTGGTCATATTTTTATATATATTTTTTTTTATTTCAGATATTTTATATATATTATTTTTAATTGATTTTTTATTAATTTTTGTAATTTCTGGAAATGTTATTTTTTAGAAAATTATTTATTTATAAAGATAAATTTTAAAAGGTTATATAATAATTTTTATTGAAGTCTTTTATAAAGGATTTATTATTATTTTTTTTGTTTTTGTTTATTAAAAAATTATTTGAGATTTTAAGGATTGATAGTCTAATTTTTTCATTAGATTTTTTATGTTTGATAATATAAGTTTTATGGTTATTTAATATTTCTATTTTTTCTGATTATATTTTGATTAGGATAAAGATTAATTATCATATAACATTTATTTTTAAACTTCATTCCATAATTTCTATTCCGCCAGAATAATTAATATTATAAAATAATCAAAATTCTTTTTTTATGTTTTTATTTAATTATATATTTTAACAAATAAATAAAGATAAATGAAAAAACAACAAAAAAAATAAAAATAATTTAAATTCCGAAAAAATATATAATTTAAATATCAAAAAAAATAAATTTAATAATCTATAAATGTCAACAGTGAATCCATTTCAAAACTTCAGAGAAAAAAACAGTTCTGATGAAGAAGGAGAGACTCCAATAATAAACACTAAATTTACTTCAGAAGAGCGTTTAATAAAAAAGATAGGAGGTCAAAATACAAAAAGGAAAATAAGACCAGAAGAGAAAAAGAAACTTCTAGAATTAGAAAGGAAAAAAAATCAAAAAATTGAAGAAGAAGAAGAAAATGAAGAAAAGGTAAAAAAAGAAAAAAAACAAAAAAAAGAAAAAAGAGAATTTGAAAGAAAAAGTGGAACAGGAAGAGGAAGAGAAATAGCAAAGAATGGAGCAGGAGGAAAAGGAACTTGGCAAGATGATAAACAATATGCTAAACAAGAAGAAGAAAATTATTATAATGATAATTATTATTATGATTATAATAATAGACCTTATTATAAAAGAAATATTTATTCTAAAAATTATAATTATAATAATTATGGATATAATAATTATGGATATCAAAGAAATTATGGTAATTATTATAATAATGATTATTATGGGAAAAATTATTATAAAAATAATAATTATTATGATGACAATTATGAGAATGATTATTATAGTAATAACAAAAATTATAAAGAAGGTGAATTTAAAGAAATTAATGAAGAAAATAATGAAAATAAAAATGAAGAAAATAATGAAAATAAAAATGAAGAGAATAATGAAAATAAAAATGAAGAAAATAATGAAAATAAAAATGAAGAAAATAATGAAAATAAAAATGAAGAAAATCCAGAAAAAAAAAATGAAGATAATGATGAAAAGAAAAACGAAGAAAACAAAGAAAGTGAAAAAGTTAAAAAAGAAAGAAAGAGAAAAGAAAAAAAAAAAAAGGGAAAAGAAGAAATAAAAAAAGAAGACTTATTAATTAGACCTAAAAATATGATGACATTAGATGATTACTTAAAATCTGAAACAAAAGAAAAAGAAGAAGAAGAAGAAGAAAAAGAAATAAAAATAGATCCTAATTTAATTTCAAAAGCTGATATTAAACAAAAGGAAAATTATGGTCAATATTTTTCAATGAAAACAGAAAAGAAAAAAAAAGACAAAAAAAAAAAAGATAAAAAAGAAGAAAAAGAAGATCTTACTGATAAAGTTTCATTTAAATACGATGTTAATTTTAAAGTTGAAGAAGCTGAAAAAGAAAAAGAAGAAGAAAAATTAAAAAATCAATTAGAAAATAGTGAATTTGCTCAAAAACAAGATAATAAAAATTATAATAATGATAATAATTATAATTATAATTATAATTATAATTATAATTATAATAGAGGTGGATATAATAATAGAGGATATAGAAGAAGTTATAGAAAAAATTATTATTAAATAAAAATTCTTATTATTTGATATTTAATTTTGAAATAAATTTTGGAATTTTATTTTTTAACATTTATTTTTTTTATATATATCTTAAAAAAAAAATAGAAAATAAAATTAAATAATCCTATTTTTTAATAGATTTATATCTTATAATATTAGTTTAATAATTAATTATTATTTCTAAATTTTCTTTAGATGAGTTAATAGAATTAGGAATTAAAGGATGTATTGATGAAAGGTCAATGAATTAAAATTATTGATTTAAATTTAGTAATTTTCATTTTCGAATTATTTATTATTTGCTCATTATTTTCATATCTTACTAAACTAATTAAATTAGAAACAAAAAAACTGAGTGAAAATAATTAATATAAATAAAGTTTATTTAATCGATATTAAATAGAAAAAACTAAAAAAAAACCAAAAAAAAATCTAGAAAAAAAACAGATTTACTTTTTATCCTCATCATCATCCAATTTAGTATCAGGAATATCTTCAACTTTCCTATGTTCTTTTTCTTTTTCTTTTTTAGCTTTCAAAGCTTCTTGTGCTTTAAGAACTTCATTATGAGTTTTGATACCATAAACATATTGTTCAAATAAGAATTCTCCACTATTAGCAATTCTAGCATAACCATTTTCTCCCCAATCACTTCCCCAAGTATTTTCAACAATCCAATATTTATTTCCTTCTCCTTCTTCATCTACACCCCATCCAACAATTTTCACAGGATGCATTCCACTAAATCTAGGAATATCATCTCCTTTAACATAAACACCTTTATTATATGTTAAGAAATCAGAATAAATTTGCATTACTCCAACAACAGGACCATTTTTCATTATTTCTTTCTTAATATCATCTTCACCAAATAAAACACAAAAAGAATCAATTCTTTCTCTTTTACCATCTTTACACATTTCTTCACATTTAGCATCTCCACTTCCTTTATAAGGAAAACATTTTTCATCAACAAGTCCTTTAACTCTAATATAATCAAGTCCATTATTAAGTATTCCACTTCTACAACCGTGATTTGTAGTATCACAAGAGATTAATTCTTGTGAGCTTAAAGGATTTAAATTTTTTTCCTCACTAGATATGCATAACCTCTCTGAAGTAGCAGAAGCTAAAACATTAGCATAAGCACTGCATTTTCTATCTTGATTAAAAACTTCCATTTTACAACTTTCCCATTCTTTCCTCACATCAAAAGAATCAGGAACGATTAATTCATTATCAACTAAACATTTTGGAATATTAGAATGAGAAGCGAAATTGGTAGTAAAGAGTCGTTTTGCATCAGCAAGAGTAGCACCTTCCCAAAAAGTGGAGACACCTTGTTTCCAAGGGAAATTATCATTATGTTCTCTAATCCTCTTATCATCTAATACGGGAACCTTATTTAAAGGTGGTTGTTTATTGAGGAAAAGCATTATTATCACATAGAGAAGAAGTAAAGCAAGTCCACCAAAAGTTAAGTAATATGGGTTCATGTACCATTCTGACTTCTTCTTTCCTAATCGAGATGCTGTCTCCTCTGCTGCGGCACGTTGACGGGATTGACGAGATGCTGCCTCACGGTATTCCTCTATTTTCTGCTTACGAGCTTCCTCACGCTGACGACGATTTTCTTCCTTACGTTTTTGAGCCTCTTCGTCTAAGGGAATCTGGGATTTCATTTTTTAAATGGATTATTTTTTTTAGATTATTTTTTTTAAATTTTTTTTTTATTTTTTGGAATTTTTTTTACTTTTAGTTACGTGGATAGGTTGTTTTTTTATTATATAGGGTTATAATTTTTTATTTTTTTTAATTTTTTTTTATTAGATTAAATTATTTTTTTTATATATGATTTAGCTTATATTTAATTTATAAAATAAATAATTTTGATTATTATTATATATATTAATCTCTAGATTTATAATAAGAAAATAATAATACTAATTATATATTTCAATATTTATTTGAATAAATTATAGTTACTGTTAAATAAAAAAGAGCTGATTCTTATATAAATATTAAAAAATAAAAATAGAATAATAAATAATAAAAAAATCAACTTTATAAAAATATATTTAAAAAATAAAATCACCCAAAAAACTTTTTAACAACCTTAATTAAAATCCAAAAAGAAAAATAACTTCAACAAAAAACATATAAAAATAAGCAACATTTTAAAATCTAACACAATTAAAACAAGAAAAAAAAATTAAAAAAAATATAATAATAAATAAAAAAAAAAATGAGTTTCACTCCACTATCTCAGCCACCTCAAACCAATCCAGCAAAATACAAAACAATGTTATGTAAACATTTCAGTAGTACAAAGGGATGTTCTTTTGGTGACAAATGTCAATTTGCGCATGGAATAAGCGAACTTCGTTCTACAAATGGAATGATGAATCCAATGATGGGAATTCCTGAGAAAAAGAAGGGTCCAAATCCTCAAAATTACAAAATAGTAAAATGTAAATATTGGGAAAAAGATGGAACATGTAGATATGGAACTTTATGTACTTTTGCTCATGGAGATCAAGAATTAAGAACTAAAAGTGATAATATTGCTTATGCCCAAAATGAACAAATTAATAATCAAATGTATCCGATGATGCAAAATCCATTTTTAATTGGTTTTGATCCTAATGTTATGAATAATATGAATATGATGAATTATCCTGATCCTAATATTATGAATAATATGTTTTTAGGAATGAATAATGTTAATAATATGAATGTCAATCCTAATTTAGGAATTAATTTAATCGGAAATCAAATTGAAGAAAAAAAAGAAGAAAAGGAATCGATGGATAATTAAAATTTTTTTATATGTAGTATTTTTAAATTTTTTTAATATCAAATTTTAATAATATTGATTATGATTTTCCTTTATATGTGTTAAGTTAAGTAACTAATTATCTTTAATATGATATTAAATTTAAATTAAATTTTAAAAGAAGATATTTTTTTTTTTAATTTTTTATTTTTAATATAAATTATTTAAAATTGATGTTTCCAAAATAAATCAAATAATTTAAATAAAAAAAAATTGAAAAAATAATCTAAATTTTATCTTAATATTTTTTATTTATCTTTTAAAAAAAATCACTAAAAAAATCAATTTAAATAAAGAAAAAAGAAAAAAAAACTAAAAAACAATAACAAAATAAAAAATAAAAAGATAATATATTAATGTTTTTGTCCTCCTCTAGGAGGTCGATATCCAGTATTCCCAGTTCTAGGAGGACGATAACCACCTGATCCTCCTCTGCCTCTTCCTCCTTTTCCACCTCTTCCTCCTCTTCCTCCTCTTCCACCTCTTCCTCTTTGTCCACCTCCTTTTCCATGTCCAGTATTATTTTTTTCCCCTGGTTTCTTAGGAAGAAATCTTGAAAAAGGTAAAAAATGTTCAACATTCATAAAAATTTTTTCTCCTGGTTTAATAGATTCTGGTTTAACATCTTTATCACAATTAACAGAAAACATAAAATCATTTATTGGTCCTAAGACATCATCAATCATACCTATTTTCTTTTTATCTTTTATATATACTGGTCTTCCGAATATTGGAACTTTATCTTTTAATTCATGCTTTACTAAAATGTAATTTTCTACTGGATGCATTACTTTTCCTACTTCTATTACTTCTTTAGGAGGCTCATCCCAATTTGGTTTTGGACGATTTCCTCTTCCTCCTTTAAATCCTTTTTGATTAGGTTTCTTTTGTTCTTTTCCCATTTTTATTTTTTTTTTGATATATTTTTAAAGTTTTATTTATTTTTTTATAAATTTTTAATTCATATAATTTATTGATTAAATTGTTATATATTATCATATTTTTTCATAATATTTAAGGTTTATTTTCTATTGATAATGTGAAATTAAATTTGTTTATAAAAAATAATTCTCATTAAAAATTTAATGAAAAATGATATAATCCTAATACATAATTTAAAAGATTTTTGATTGGATGTTAATTGATTTTTATTGTCATAAAATTTAACAATGAAATAACTTAAAAATTGAATATCATCTAATAAAAGTCTAAAATAGGAAAAATTATAAAAAACACTTTGACATTTCTATATATTTTATGTTTTTAAATAAAAGAACTAATATATAAAATATATTGAATAAATTATAATTATTTTGATAATATAAAAAATAAATTAAAATGAAGAATAATATTATTTCTAATTTAAACAAGAATTCAACAATATTATCAAATAAAAAGAATAATTTAAGTGAATCAAAAACAATGAATTCTCCAAAAGTATTAAACACAAAATCATCTTCATGTTCAAATTTATTTTCAAATAATAAAAAAGATAAACAAGATTATGATAATTTAAATTTAAGAAAAAAAACAGGAAAAACAACATCTTCATCAGAAAAAGCGTATTTAAAAAATCAAAATTCATTAAAAAACTATTTTAAACAAAATATAAATTCAATAGGTTTAAAATTAGGATATGATAAATATTATGAAACAATTCCAATAGAAAAATACGTTAATGAGATAAATAAATATAATAATAATATAACAAATCAATTAATAAAATATCCAGATGAAGAAAATAAGAAAATAAAAAATAATATGAAATTAACTCCTCTTCCAAGTAAAAGTAGATTATTAATGAATTCAGATAAAGAAAAAAAAGATTTTAATAATGCAGAAAGAACTGCTGTTATGATGAGAAGATTTGAATATACTCATCGCTTAAAGAATAAAGAAAATAAAAAAGCTCAAGAAAAAAAAGCAAAATATTTAATTATGAAAAAAGCTGTTGAAAAAATTGAAATTTGGTGGAAAAAAATTTTAGATAATAAAAAAAAAAGTGGATATATTAATGATAATAAAAGAAAATATAAAGATTATTCTAATAAGATTGAAAAAAATAAAAAAATTTCTTTTTTTTTTGATAAGGTTGTTAAGTTTTATAACATTAAAATCAAATTTATAAAAAAAGATATTTTTAAATATTTTATTGAACAATTGAAAAAAAATAGAATAAATAAATTTGAGAGTTCTGATACAAATAAAAATTTTTATAAAGAATCTTTTGAAAAGATAAATAAATCAGATAATATAACACCTAAGAAAGTTTATAATAATAATAATTATTTTAACAATAATAATGTTGAAAATAATGGTTTGAAAAATTTGGAAAATGAATTAAATAAAAATTATAATCATAATCCAATTAAAAGCTTCAATAAAGATTTAATTATAAATTTAAATAACAATAAGAATATCCCAAAGACCTTTTCGAATAATAATTATCTTACTTATCAAATTGATAATTCATCTAGTAATAATTTTCTAAGTGATAATTCAAATAAGAATTTTAATGATTTGTTAAGTGATAATTCAAAAAAAAGTTATAATGATTTTCTCAGTGAACACTCAAAAAAAAGTTATAATGATTTTCATAAAAATAATCAAAATATAAATTATGATAGTTTCCAAATAGATAAT
>JAJJLU010004405.1:0-13544 GCA_023807065.1 Isotricha intestinalis | reverse complement strand
TAACCAACAGTTGTTAATGTTTCTATTGTATAATAAATTGCAGTTAAATATAATTTTAAATATGAATAACTATCATATCCATAATAAATTATCCAATTTGGATATTCATTTCTTCCTATAAATATAAATATATTTGATACTATATGTATACAAATTATAAAAATAAATAAATTTTTATAAATTTTTAAATAATTATTATAATGATTTGTTTCATTTAATATATTTGTTATTTTTTCAATAAATTTATTATTTTTAACTACTTTAATTATTTTGAATAGTCTAAAAGAACATAATATATAATAAAAATTATTATTATAATTAGGATGAAGTTGAAATGATGGATTTTTACATTTTTTATCAAATATAACTAAAATAGTTTTAAATGGTATAGCTTGCAATAAATCTAATATAAACCATTCAGATAAATATTTTTTAGCTATATGATTTAATCCAGTATTTAAATTTTCATCAAAATTATAAAAAGCAGTAAAAAATGGAAGTATTAAATCAATAATATATACAATATCAATAAATAATTCAATTATATTTCCTAAATTAAAAAAATTATTATTACAATATATTTTATTACATCCAAAAAAAAGAGGAATATAAATAATATTAAAAACAGAGCATAAAGCAATCAATAAATCAAAAAAAAGAATATATTTTGAATCAGGGTTAATATAAAATAAATTTATTTGTTCTTCTAAAATTTCTTCATCATCAAAAGAATCATAAACATAACCTTTTTTTTGTAAATTTCTATATCTTTTTTCTAATTGGTCAGTATCAGTTTCTTCCTTTATTGAATTTATTGGTTCAAGAGGAAAATTTGTTATATCATCTAAAAAATATACTTTCTTTTTTTTAATATTTACTAATTTATCTCCTATAAAACTACTTTTTAATTCTTTCTTTATATCATTTAACATTAATATATTATTATTTGATAAAATTGGTTTATTTGAAGATTCATTTTCTAATTCTTTATTAATTCTTTTTAAAGAATTATTTAATTTTATTCTTTGAATTGATTTACTTGATTTAGAGCATTTATTTAATTCATTTTTATGAAAAAATTTTTTATTTGGAAGAAGTGATTTTGATGGTTGAATAAATGAAAAATTATTTTTTTCATTATTATAATTTCTAATATTGTTTTTAAAAGATTTTTTTAAAGAAATTAAATGATTATTAAAATAATAATCATCTAAATTTAAATAATTATGATTTTGTTTTTGGAAAGATTGTAATTTTTTAATTCCATTTATTTCATTAGAATTCTTTTTATCAAAATTTGAATCATCATAATGAATGGAAAATCTATATCTTTTATTATCAACATAAGAATTTTTTTTTTTTATATTATAATCTTCATTTATATGTTTATTTTCTTCTATATTTCTTCTAAATCCAGAGAATCTTTTTAAATTATTATTTTCATTTTTTTTAATATTGTTATTTTCATTTTCAAATGATTTACTTTTTAATTCATTGTCCTGTAAAGGAATAATTTCTTTGTCACAAATATCATTTTTCATTTCTTCTTTTAAATAGGTTACATAATTTCTCACATAATTAGCTGCAAAATTTAATTCTTCTTTTTCATCATTTTTTTCTTTTATAAATTCTATTATTTCAGGATTTAAATCATCAGTTACCATTTTATAAGATTCTATATTATTTAATTCTGATTTTGCCCTATTAAACCTCATTTGCTCAATTGAAGAAAAAGACTGTCTTTTCATTTTCAAAATAAATAAAGGAATTATTTATCAAGAAAGGAATTATTTTTTTATTAAAGAATTAATAATGAAATTAATTAATTAAGAATTGTTTTTTAGTCTTTTTATTTATATTTAATAATAATATAAAATGAATAATAAATTTACATTATCTATTCAATTAATAATATTAATGTTTAAATTTAAAAAACTTATAAAAATTAAACTAAAAAAAAACTATTCCCAAAAATGAATATGAAAAAAAAAACAATTAAGTAATAAAGTAATAAAAAAAGCTACTTAACTTTCTTTTGTAAATTTAATTGATGTTTATAACCAATTATAAAAACAATAGCTAAAACAATGCAAATTAATCCAACTATAATATAACCAACAGCTAAAAATTTATTTTTCCCTCCGAATATATTAACATTAGTTAAAATAAAAATTTTTTTTCCCCCGAATTGAGAAACATCAAAAACATTATTAATTTTAACTTTATAATCTCCAGGTTCTAAATCTTGATGAATTCTTCCCCATAATTTCCTAAAATTAGGTAAACCAGAAGTTCTCATCCAAACAATAAAATGTTCGTCAGTCATATCAATCCATTGCTTATCAAGATCAATATTTTTAAACTTTAATTTCTTATCAGCATTCCAAGCAATATTTTTTTCATCGATTTCTATTATATTATTATTATCATCATATAATTCGAAAGTATCTTTAAAATAACTTTTTGCAATCAATCCACAAGGAATAGCAATATCATCACTCGATAAATCTTTATTATTTACACTTTTTGAAACTCCCATTTCAGAATTTGTTATTACTGGATCACAATCACCACTTTTTTTCATCTTTTTTAAACTTATATCTTTTCCATTGATTTGATCTTCACTTCTTGATTTTACATATCTTCTATGATTTTGATAAAAATCATCTATTTCATAATATACCATTACATCTTTTTTTATCTTCTTATCTATTGTTATTTTTATTTCACATAATTCTGATGAACATTCATTATCATATCTTTTTTTCACTTCATTTATTTCATTTGAATATATTAGTATCACTATTCCTAAGGCTAAAAATATTATTCCTAATGTTATAAATATCACTGTTGTGCTTCTGATTGTTGGTACTGGACGCCATGCATAAAATCTTTGTTGATAAAAATCATTCTTTTGTAATTTTTCATATTCATCTTCTACTTCATCTTCTTTCTTTTCACTCTCCTCTTTTTTATTTAATTGTTCTTTTTGACTCTGTGAATCAACGATATTTTCATCTCTTGACATATTTTTATTTTATTTTCAATTACGTAATTATTTAAATTTAATCATTTATTTTTTTATTTTGTGATTATTATTTTTCTTTATTATATATATGAATTGTGGTGATAATTCAAAAATACTTTCAGAAAAGAAAATAGGAATTCCAAACAGTTTATTCTCAAATTATCCTTTTCTTTTTTTTTTAATGAATACAAATAAAGACAATTTACTAAAGTTGATAAATTCATCAACTGAAACAAAAAAAGAAAAAAATAAAATATCAATTAAATCATCAACAAAAGAATTATTATTAAACCCTGAAAACAAAAATAACATATTTTCAAATGACAATTTACTAATAATAACAAAAGGAATATCATATTGGAAAGAATTAAATATAAATACAACATCTTATTCAAAGAAATTAAAAGAGAAATTATCCCAAATCAAATTTATAGAAAATATAAATGAAGAAAATTTAAAAGAAAAAGTAATATCAATAATAAAAAATTTAAATAAAAATCCAAAAATAGAAGGAACTTCGACATTTACTTTAATCTATATTGATAAGGTAAAAATAAGAATGTTATCTATTTCAATGGGTGACTCTCTTTATTCTATAATGAGATTTGATAATAAATCTCAAAAATATAGAATGGAGTTTATTTCCAAAGAAAAATATCATTCTTTTAATACTCCTTATCAAGTAGGAAAATATGGTGATTCTCCTGAATTTTTAATAAGTTCAAATCATAATATTTTAGAAAATGATATTATAATTTTGGGAAATGATTGTTTTTGGGATAATATATCTATTAATAATATTTTAAAAATAATAAATGATAATATTAATTTTAATATTGATTTTCATTGTATTATTTGTGAAAAATTAATTGAAGAAGCTAAAAAAAATTCTGATGATCAATTTATTATTTCTCCCTTTAGTATTAAAGCGAAAGAAAATGGGTTTTATTATTTAGGAGGAAAACCAGGGGATATTTTATTAAATGTAAGTATTATTAAATATAATAATGTAAATAATATTAAAAAAGAAATTGTAAAAGAAAGTGAATTTGACCAATTTTCAATTGCTTCTAAATTTACTTCTAATTCAAGTATTATGAATGATAACTTCAACTAAATAATAATGTTAAAAAAAAAACTAAATTTTAAAAAATATTTATATAAAAGTATAAATGTAAATTTATTTAAAGTAGAAATAAATATAATTATTTTTATTCAAACATTCTCATTTTATATTTTTTAAATGTCTAATACAAGAATTTTTATCCGTAATCTTCCTTTAAAAGTTAAAGAAGAAGATTTAAGTAATTTATTTTCTAAATGTGGAAAAGTTGAAGAAGTAATATTAAAAACAAATTTTGCTTTTATTGAATATGGTTCAGTTCAATCTTCTTTAAATGCAATTAGAAATTTTAATAATTATAATTTTAAAGGTTCTAAAATTATAGTTGAACAAGCAAAAACAAGAGATGAAAAATTACAAGAAAGAGAAAGAGAAAAATGTTTTAAATGTGGAGAATATGGTCATTTTGCGAAAGATTGTAAAGGACCCAAAAAAAAATTTAAAGGTAGTTTAATTAGAGAAAATATTGATTTTAAAAACCCCACAAAAGACTTAAAAAATTCATCAAATTTTAATTTGAGAAAAAAAAGATTTAGACATTGTAGAAAAAGCCCAAAACGATCTTTTTCTCTTTCTTCTTTTTCTGATAGTAATTAGTAAGAAATTTATATCTTTTAATTTTGTCAAATAATTGTCTTTTTTAAAAAAAATTAATATAAATTATCATATTTCAATTTTTATATTTCACTAATTCCAAAAAATAAGTTTGAAAATTTTGAAATTTATTTTAACAAATTAAACCAAAAATAATATCAATAAATTTTAATAACAAAAAAAAAAAATTATAAATAGATAAAATATCAATCAATTTTCCCTTTAAAAAAATTCATAATATTTAATTAATATTAAAAAAAAATGGAATCAACAAGCAAAAAGCATTTTTCAGATTTTATTCAATCTTTAAATTCAAATGATAAGACACAAAAGTATATTGTTGAAGAATTATTAAGACAAGAGACAAATAACTTATTTAGATATTTATCAAATGAAGAGATAAATGGATTTTATATATTTATTCAACATTTTTTTGAAAAAAAAGAAGAATTATTTGAATCAATAAATAAATATATTACTCCATTTGGGTTAAATGAAAAAATAACAAAATTAATAACAGAAATTGTTAAAAAACTTTATCAAAAAAATAAAATTGAAAAAGATGAATTTTTCAAATTATATATTTTAGGCCATATAAATATTAAAAAATTATTTAAATTATTAAATGAAAAATATAATTCTAAATTTAAAGAATATGAAAATGGAAATAGAGATTATTTCATTAATGAAATGGAATTATATTTAAAAAAACTTAATAAAAAAATGAAAAACAAAAATAAAATAAAAAAAGAACAAGAAGGAAAAGGAGAAAATGATATTCATGAAGATAATAGTATTAAAAATATTGAAGAAAATATTTCAAATATAAATGAAGAAGATTTGAAAGAAAGAAAAATAGAAAGTAAATCAAAAGATGAAAATGAAGATTTAAAAAAAGGAAATTTAGAAGATAAAGAAAAAAATGAAAAAAAAAATATAAAAGAAAAAGATTTAGACAACAATATGAAAGAAAAAAAAAATTTAGAAATAAAATATAAAGATGAAAAAGAAATTTTTTCAGAAAAAGAATCAAGGACAAGAACAAAAGAAGAATATATCTCAAATAATGAATATTTATTAGAAATTGAAAATATTGAACTGAAAAAAGAATTATCTAAAGAAATTAATAAAAAAAAAAATTTAAAGAAAAAATATGAAACAGAGATTTCAGAACAAAATAAAGCAATAGAAGAATTAAAAATTAAAGAAGGAAATTTAAATGAAGTAGTAGAAAAATTAAAAAAAAATTTAGAATATTTGAAAAATGAAAATAATGAAAAAGATAAAAAATTAATAGAATATGAGAAAAATATAATAGATTTAAAAGAAAAAAATACAGAAAATGAGAAAAAAATAGGAAACAATATAATAAATATTTCAGAATTAAAAGAAAAAAATAAAGAGAATGAAAAAAATATAGAAGATTTAAATGAAAAAATATCAAATTTAACAAGTCAAATTATTTCCCAAAAACAAATAATAGACATTTTAATAAAAGATAATGAATATTTAAAAAAACAAGTTGATAAATTAAAAGAAATGTATGAAGAATCAATTTATTCATATGATATAGGAAAAAAGAATAAAGATTAAATAAAGTTATTTTTTTTGAAAAAAATAATGAAATTATTCTTAAATATTGATATAAATAATTAATTTTGAATTTAAATTTCGGTATTTATAATAGAATTGGTTTTAATAAAATTCTTTATTATTATAATATAATAATATTGAACTTATCTTTGATATTATTTTTTAAATATCTAAATCAAGTATATATAAGAATTTCATATAATTTATTGAATTTTTAATTTAAAAAATGAAATTAAATTTAAAATCATTATAATTTATTTTCTACTAATAAAAAAAAATAAATTTATAAATGAAAGAATTATAAAATAAAATTAAAATAATATATTGTAATGTCGCAAAAGGAATAATAATTAATTACATACTAATCAACAAATAAAATAATTTATTTTAAAAACTATATAAATCTAAAATAATTAGAAAAAATATAATAGAAAAATGACAGAGACATTAAAGCGTATTTTAGAAGATGAAAAAAAATTAGAAGAAGTAGCAAAAGTAGCATTTGACAGTGTAAATACAGATAAATCAGGTCAAATTAATTATTCTGAATTAGAAAGTGTTATGACTCAAATCTCAAATGATTTAGGAACTGAACCTCCTACTTCTGATGATGTTAAAGAAGTTCTTAAACATTTAGACACTGATAAAAATGGATTAATTGATTTTAATGAATTTAAAGTTCTTATTACTGATGTACTCAATGCAATGATTAAAGAAATGAATAAATAATTTAGATTAAAAAATATTTTTGTTTTATTTATTTAATATTTATGGTATGTTTCTTTTAAAATTTCATTTTTTTTTTAATTTTTTATTTACTGAACTTGTTTTATTTTTTTTTATTTAAATTATTTTTTTTCATTAAATATGTTATAAATTATTTTAGCAAATCACTTTTTTTTATGACAGAAAATACTTTACATTATTTTTCTTTTCCTTACCACAAATTACATCATCTTTCCATTATTATAAAATTTTGAATTTTAAATCATAAATCTTATTCTTTTTAAATTCATTATAATAAAAAACCAAATTGGAAAATAATTATTTGAGATAATATAAGAAATAAAAATGAAATAAACTGAAATAATATGTGATAAACTAAATTTTAAAAATTTACTCATAAATGGAGATAATATAGTTCCAAAAAGTAAATATTTTTAAAAAATATTTATTCAGAAATATCATTAAAGTGGAAGAAAAATATAATGAAACAAAAATGAACTTACTTCATTCCTTATTTTATTTTGTTTATTTTTTTAAAGGAATATATCATTGATAATTATTTTATAAATGATAATATATTAAAAATATAGATACATTCATAATTTCAATATAATAATATTTTTGCGAAAATAACACAAAATATAATTATATATCACAATTTAAATGTATTATTTGCTTATTGTCTTTTAAATCAAATAAGTAAAAAATAAAGAAGAATTATAAAAAATATACAATATTTATTAAGATTGTTTTGATTATCTTTTAATTTTATAAGATTTTTTTATTAAAAATAGGAGTAATTTATATTAAAATATTGTCAAAACATATATATTGATAAAACGACAATTTAATCTTAAATTCGTTGAAAATAATATCAATTTATAATAAGAATATTTATTATTTTTGATAATACTAATAGTAATTTAATGATATACAATAAAATTTTTTTAAAATTTCCTGATTATGAAATTATAATTTAAAAATTATGACCTTTATTTGAAACAAGAATAATATAATTTTATAAAATAAAAAAACTTATTTTATTGAAAATTTTTAATTTTTATTAAAAAAAAATTAAATTAAGCTATATATATTAAAAATTTAGGATAAAATCAATTATATTAAAAAAAAGGAAATATGGAATTATTTTGTAAAATTCAAGAATCAAATTTATTTTTGCAAGATTTATCTTATGATTTTGAAAATACAGAATCAATTAATTTTTTTGTTGATTTTCAAGATTCTTTTTCAGAAGAATATTATGAAGAAGATCAAATTTATTATTCATACTCAACAAATGAAAAATCAAAAGATTTTCAATATTCTTCCGAAGAAAATATTGAAAAGATTGAAGGTAATCAAATTAATTTTATTTATAATATTTATAAAAAAATAAAAAAAAAAAAAGAAGAAAAAAAAAAAAAAGATTTTAAATCTAATTTAAAATTTGTAAATTTAAAACAAAAAAATAAAAAAATTTCTGATTATTTAACAGCTTCTGAAAGAAAAAAAAGAAAAATGTTAAAGTTATTTAATAAAAGAAAACAAAAAATGAAAAATTATTTATTAAAAAAAAATAAAAAACAAAAAAGAAAAAATAATATTGAAACATTAAAATTTAATAAACTATTTGAAAATCCTATTTTAATAGATGAAAAAAAATTTCAAAGACTTCCTTGTTCATTTCTAGGAAGAAAAAGGATTAATTTTTAATTGCTTTCAGATTATAATAGTAAATAATTTAAAAATAGTTTATATATATTTATTATTCTATGAAATAATTTTTAATAAATTCTATTCTTTAATTTTTTACAATTATTCATTTTATTTTTACTTGATATTCTTTTTTAATTATACTCAAATCTTTCTCTTATTTTTTTATTTATAAAATATAATTTTATTTTTCTATAACCGTTTTTTTTTAAATAAGAAATAAAAAACGAGTTTTTATTTTAGTAAGAAATTATATTTTAATCTCTGTTGCTAATATTTCCAACTTCCAAATTTCACATTTTTTTAAAAAGAGGAAATCTTATTATCATTTGCTTTATTTTATAATATTATATATACCCAACTTAATAATATTTTATTGATATTTTAACAGTTAAATTAAAAAAATTGATGAGAATTATAAATCCTTTAATAATATATATATTATCATATTTATTATATGTTCAATTATTTTTTTTTTGAAAAAAAGAATGAATATAAATATTTCATTAACTTTTATAAAATAAACAAATAATAAAAAATAATATTTTTTAAATTAATTCAAATATAATATTCTCATTAAACTCAATCAATAAAGAAAAAAAAATCCACTTGAAAAAAAATATTTAAACAGGAACATTTTGTTCTCCTTCAGGATTCACATTATTATTTTGAACAGGTTTTTCGATCGTTGTTTGTGTAGGTTCAATATATTTTAAATTACTTCTCATCATAAAATCATCTAATTTCTGAGCATTACTTTTAATAGGATAAAGCCCAGATGCAAGAGTTTGAGGAGCATTTCTAGATGCTTTTTCTTTAACAGTTTCTTGAAAAGATCTTAAATTTGGATTTACTTGAATTTCTTTTAATTTATGTTTTTCAAGAGGAGGAATAATATATTTATCATGTAAATAACCATAAAATGGTGAAGGTTTTTTATATTTATTTTTATCAAAATTAACTGTATCTTCAACATATGGTAATTTAGCAAAATCAACATCATCAATTTTATTATTTAAAGATTTATTTGTATTTGGCAAAGTTCTTGAAGTTTGGTTTAATATTTGTCCTTCACTTATTATTTTTTGATGTATATTATTATTATTAGCTGAATTTAATAAATCTATTCTTTTTCCTCCAACCGTTGTATTAGCTCCACTTCTTCTTAAATCTTTATATCTATCAATATTTTGTTTAATTTCTTCAGCACCTAAATAATTATATTTTGGTCTTAATGGATTTACTCTTCTTTTAGTTTCAATTCCTCTTCTTAAAGTACTAGGTTGAGCACCGATAATATCTTGAGAAGTATAAATATAATTCATTCCATTAAATTTATTCATATAATTTTTACTTCCAGGATTACTTCCTAAAATATCATCATTTCTTAAATTAAAAGGAGGTTGATAATGATATTTAGAAAAAACAGAAGGTTTATTTCCTTCAATAGGACCATGAGTTTCTTTATCACCATTAATAAATCCTAAATAATATATTGGATCTAAAGGATTTCTTATTTTACTTTTATCACTTGGTTCTTTTATTGTTTTCATATATTCATCTTTATAAACATCTCTATAATCAATATATTCATAATCACCAGGTTTTCTAATATATGGTTTTTTAGGCCAAGAATCTTTTATATCATCTTTTTTTAAAGGATCTCTTTTAACACCTAATGAAATTTTTTTTGTCGGTTGAGCACCTTCAATATCTTTAACCTCAATACTATCTCTAATAAATCTTGGAATTTCAGGAGGAAAATCTTCTGTTTTAGCTAAATTATATTTAGGTTCTAAAGGATTTGTATGTCTATTAGTTCTAATTTCAACGCATCCAGGACTTGATTTCTCAATATCATTATTTTTTAAATTATATTCAGGTTTATTTAATCCTACATGTAATTGTTTTGGCCATGAACGTTCAATATCATCATTTTTATTTGTGAAATCTATTTTCTGATTTAATGCTCCAAAACGACGAGGTGAAGAACCTTCAATATCTAAATTATATAAATTTATTGACCAGTCACGACTTGTGTCTAATTGTTTAAATTTTTTCATTGGAGCATCATTCGGACCTATAGTAGAAAGGAACATTGTGTCTTTACGACTTGGTGTAGGGTAGTTTGTTGATAATGGTATTGTATCTGGGTTAGGATCAGGAGAGTATGAACGTTGAGGAGGGGAATATGACATTTTTTATCAGGGGTTTTTATTTTATTATTTTTTTTTTTTATATTTTTTTAATTAGGCTTTTTGAACGACAGTTATACTTTATTTTATATTTATTAGAGATATTTTTATTTGTTTTTATGTATATTTTTTAATGTTTTAATATAAAAAAATTAATTTCAAATTAAATTAAATTAAATTATATTATTTATCCTTCATTACCTTCACTTTCAATATTATTATTACTATCAATATTTTCCAATTTTTCTCCTTCTTGTTCATTAACTTTTTTTTCTTCATAATTAACATTATCTTTATTTTCCATTTCATATCTTTCAATAGCAGAAATAAGTTGATTAAAATAGTTAACAGTAAACATACTTAAATTTTTATTTTTTTCCAAAATATCTTTAATACTAATTTTAAGAGAAAGTAATTGTCCATTTTCTGCAAAATACTGAATGACATAATTAATATCCATTTTAACAACAATTAATTTTTCAATTGTATTTCGAACAGTTTCATTTTCATCATGTAATCCAATTAATAAAGTTCTTAAAGTATGAACTCCACTTTCAGCTAATCCAATACCACAATTTGTTCTAATAATAGGATTAGGATCTTTAGTAAATCCTTCAATAAATATTAATTCTCCTTGAGGACCAAGTGCTTTAATACAATTAATAGCATAACTTTGAATATTTGTATCTTTATCTTTTAATTTATCATAATAAAACGGTATCACATTTTTCCTTTTTAAATATGTTATTTTTTCATCTGCTTTTTCAGCAAGAACTCTTATTGAAAATATTGAACTTCTTCTAACTAAACTAAATGAATTTTTTCCTTGTCTAAATATACATTCTATTATAAAATCTATATTTGTTGATGTAATATCTGAATATGCCAAAGCATGAACAATTGCAGCTTTTAATTTATAATTTGAATCAGGTTCATTTGACATTATTTTCAATAAAACTCCTTCACCTTCTAAACCTAATTTAACTATAGTTTGAGCAATAATATTTTTATTAATTGAACTTTCTTTAAGTAATTTAACTAGATAAGGAAGAGAATTTTTAGAAGCTCTTTCACCGAATTGACTTAAAGCATATAAAGAAGCTTTTTTAACTTTCCACATGTTATTTTGAACGGAATCAATAACAAAAGGAATATAAGAAGAATCAGCTCCAGGAGCAATTCTTCCAATTGCATATATTATTTTAGAACGAACATTAACATCTTCATCATTAATATTATCTATTAATCCATCTATTGATAATAAACTTTCTGGTAATCCTATTATACCTAATGATGTTGCCGCACTTTCTCTTACTTTTGGACTATAATCTTTTAAACAATTACTTAATGCTTTTATTACTTCTTCTGTTACTAAATAATTACCATTTTCATCTAATAATTCATTATTTGTTGTATTTGAATTTTCATTTTGAGGTAATTCAAAAAAAGAAATATATTTATTTAAAGTTTCATATTCCTTTAATTCATTTTGTTGTGGTTCTTCTTCATTTTCATTATTTTCATTATTTTGAGTTGAATGAATATTTAAATTATCTAAAGTATTATAATTATTTTCTCTATTATGAACTAATTGTGGATTTGAATGGTCATAATTCATTGATAACATTCTTTGTAAAGCAGCTAAAAAATCTCTTGTATTAACTTCTAAAAATTCATTTTCGTTCAAATTTTGTAAATTTTGTTCATTTTTCATTTCATCATCTTCTTCTTCTTCATTTAATAAATCTTCAATTTGTTTATTATTCATTTCAATGACAGGAGCAATTTTACCATTATATTTGCAAAAAGAACCAGGTAAATTATTAGTATTTGAATAAGTATCATTTTTATCTAATTTCATTTTTAAATATTTTGGATTTTTTGGTATTCTATATGAAAAAACATTAGCAATAGCTCTTCTAACTTCCAAATCTTTATTAGTTTTAATTTCATTTAATAAAATTATTTCTCCTAAAGAACCAGAAGTTCTTAAAATAGAAGCAATAAATTCTTTTTTTATTTTGGGTTCATTAAAAAAAGAATCTAATTTTTCTAAAGTATCAGGATCATTAACTAATTCATGCATTCTATTAATTGCGCTTAAAGCAATATTTCTTCTTTGAGCAGAATTAGAATAAACTTCATTTAATAAAGCTCTTATTATTATTAATTTTTGAATATGAGGTGTTTGAATTAAACAATTTAAAATAAAATTTTGATAATCTTGATAATCTTTAGAAGCTAATTCAATTAAAGTTCTTATTCCTTCATATTCCATATTCATTAAACAATTAAAAGTAGCTTTTTGTAAATTAGGGAAATTAAAATCAGTAATAAACATACAAATTAAACCAATATTTTCAATAAGAATATCAATAGGACCATATAAGCAACATATTTCTAAACAAGCAACTAAAAATAATTCTTCTTGTTTTTCATAAGTTTGAAGTAAAGAAACAATATTTTCAATAATTAATCCTTTATGTTCTTCATCAATTTCATTAGAATATTTTTTACATATTAAATATAATGCAACTACTGCACCTAAACGAGCTGATCTTCTTTCATCTGT
>JAJJLU010004404.1:0-13564 GCA_023807065.1 Isotricha intestinalis | reverse complement strand
AAAATTATTATTTTTCATATCATTCAAAAGACTTTTTATAATCAAAATAAAGTTTTTACTAAATAATATTCTTTATATCTTTTAACTAAAATATCATTATATGATTCTCCAAGTTTTAAAGCAGTTAAATCATCTTTATCAGGAATAGAAATACTTTATTTTAGAAGCATCTAAACTTTGAAATACCAATAAAAGATATTTTTCCTTTATTTTCATGATATTCTAATTCAGAATGAATTACTTTTAAAGGATTATTTTTTTGATAATTCAGTCTTTCATCAAAAAAAAAACAAGTAAAATTTCATTTGAATCTTTTAAAATTGCTTTTTTTATTTTGTAAATATATATTGTACTTGATAATAAAATAATATATTTTTTAAATAAATTTTGAATTTATTCCTCTCTTTGGAAAATTAATGATGTACTTAATGATTTACTTCATCCTGGTTTTCTTAAATAAAGGAATTTTGTTAATTATACATACAAATAATGAAAATATATTTTCTAATAATGCTTTGTTTTTTGCATATCCTATATCAATATTTATTTCTTCTGCTATTTCTTCTTGAATTTTATTTGGTAAATTTTCAAAATTAAATTGATTACCAAAAAATTTATTTATTGTATTTATAAAGTCTCTTCTAATATTTTTATTAAATATTCTTAAAAAATAACATAAATATATAGATAAATTTATTGCTCCTATATAATTTTCTCTTCTATTATCATTAATAATTTTTTCTTTTCTATTTTCTAAGAAATCTAAAAAGAATTGAAACAAAATTATAAATCTATTAACTTCTCTTAAACTAACTGAAGACTCATCATTATTTCTTCTAATAAAAGAATGTGATTCGAATATAACTTTTTCTGCAATACTTACCATTTCATCTCGTAATTGTTCATTTAAAATAATTTTATTAAAAGGAAAAAAAATCATATTATGAATGTATTTTTTTTCATCATCTTCTTTAATACTTCCAAAATCAAAAACAAAATTTAATAAACTAGTAGGTAAAGGATTAACAGTATAAACTAAATTACTTTTTTTATATTTATTAGAATCAAATAAGCCAATAATTTCTCTCTTTTTTTCATATGTTCTATATGGATTACAGGCAGCAATAAAAACAATATTTTTTTTAATTGGATGACCTAACATAGTATGTTTACATAAAATCTCACTTAATAAACCCATTGAATTACAAGTATTAATTTCATCAAAAAAAACCCATTTTGTTGCTTCATTGACATTATCATTATTGTTAGAATCAATTAAATCATTTTTATACATCCAATCAATAATATTTTGATCTACAATTCCAGCATGAATATTTAATATTAACATACCTTCATCAAGACCAATATATTTTTCTTTTAAATCATAAATTATTCTCACAAGAGAAGTTTTACCACATCCAGTTTCTCCCATCATAATAACTGGAATTTTTGCTCTTAATCTTATGATAATTAATATTAATTTTATAAAATTATCTGATGTAAAAACATAATTTGATACTATTTCACTTATAGGTGAATAGATTTTATCATTATATTCTTTTTCATTTTCTTCTATTTCTCTATTTATTAAATTTAAAACTTTATGAAGTTCAAAATAATATTCTTTTGAAGATAATGTTTTATAATCTATACAATCTTTTTCATCATTTCCAGATTGATTTTGAGAATTATATAATGATTTTAATTTTGAGTAATATGGGGTATTTTTATTACAAGTTGCAATAATCGTTATTGATTGTTTATCATCATTAAAAATAATTAGACTTGGATCAACTTTATCAAATGAAACTTTTTTTGTTGAAATTAATGTTCTTAAATTTTTATTATATGTATCATTATTATCATTATTATTATTATTATTTAAATTATTTTCAACTTGATTCTGTTCTTTAATAATATCATCATATGCTCCTTTTATAAAATGTTTAGTAACTTCTATTAAACATTTGATAAAAAAAGATCTAATTCCAATTAAATTTTGTCTATCATTTAACTTAATTTTTATTTCTTCAACATTTAAATAAATATTATTTGATAATATTTTAAATTCTTCTCCTAAAATTGAAATAAATGAATTAATTTGATAATAATTTGGATTATTAATTGTTAAATATTGATTTAATAACATTTCACATTGATTAATTGGTATAACTTGAACTTCTATTCCATTATTAAAAGAAATACCTGGAATAACAATATTGTTATCATCAATTAAATTATTTGAATAATAATTTAAATAATTAAAACAAACTTGGAAATTTGATGTTAAATCTTGATTGAAGTTTAATTTTAATTTTACATTTTTTTTTATTAAATTCTGTTCAAACAATTGTAATATAGGAAAAATATCTAAAAAATTTCTTAAAGCATTATCAGGAATTTCTATCTTTATTGTTAGTTCATCATTATAATAAAAGATATCTTCATTTGGTAAATGATAACATTTTGTTATTAAAAATGAAAATAAAAATTCACTAATAATTTCTGTTTGATTTGTATCATATAAATCTAAATGAAATCCTATTTTTGTGTTAGTTTTTAAATCTAAATTATTTAATCTTTGTAATATTTGTTTTCTATTTATATCTCCTCCTATTGGAAAATAAATATATTTTAATTTTTTTTCTAAAAAAGAATTTTTAATTAAAGTTGATTTCCCCAATCCAGTTTGTTCAGAAGAATAAACTTTAATATTGAATTTACTTTTTAAATTAAAATTCTTGATATTAAATTTAGGTAAATTATGATGAATTGGTATTTTTTTAATCTCATTCACAATATCAGAATCTTCATCATTATATAAGAATATTAAACATGATATCATTTTAATATCTTTTAATTCATTTTTAATAATTTGTATTAATAAAGTTTTATTTTCTTTATCTAAATTTTCTGGTTTAATAATTAAAAATAAACCTTGAAATTCACATAAAATTGCTCTATAAGTAAATGATATTATTTCTTCTTTTGAAATTTCTGAATTACAATATAAGATATTTTGAGGATTTGGTAATTCTTTTGTAATTTGTAAAAAAATTTGAATTGCAGCAATATCAATTTCATTAAAATTAAAGAATGATGATTGAATTTCTTTTAAATCTTTATTTTTACATTTATTATTATATATTTTTTTTAAGATTAAATTCTGGTCTTTATATAATTGTTCAATATAATTATTGCATGTTTCATACATTATATTTAAATTTTCTTCTAATTTATCTTCGAAGTTATTAATATCATTTTTATTGGAGTTAATGTTTGGTTTTGGATTTTTTTTATCATTTAATTTTTTATTCGTAAGAAATTTATTTAAACTTTCTATTTGTGTGTTATCGATTTTATTATTAACTAAATCATAAATTTTGTTAAAATTTCTTCCATCAATTAATCTCAAATTAGGATTTTTTTTATACACTTCTTTTAATTGTTTATCTTGAATTTCAGCAAAATTTTTTAATTCATTTTCAATATTTTTAATTTCTTTAAATAAATTATTTTCAATTGCATAACCTTCATTTATTTCAAATATATATTTTAATTCATTAGGATAACCTTTTGAACTAATTAAATTAATATATTTAATAATATTTTCTATAATTTTAATAGATTCAGGTAATCTAACATAAAGTTCTTCCATTTCTTTTTTTTGTAAATTATTTCTCAATAAAGCCCAATCTCTTAACTCTAAAATTTCTTCAAAAGATTTATTAATACTTTGATTTTGATTTTCAAAAGTAACTTCACAATTATATTTTTGATAAAATTTTTTTATTTTAAAAATACTATGATTATATATTAATTTAATTTGTTTAACTTTACTTTTTTCAATGTCGAAATTACTTTCATATTTTTCTTTAATTTTATAAAATTTACTTCCTATATTTTCTAAAGAAATTGTAATTTGTTCTTGTTCTTCAGATTCTTCAATAAATCTTTTAATTAAATTATTATCCGTTTTGTCTGAATTTATTTTTGATTTTATTCTTTTAATAAATTTATTACAATCTTCTAAATCTTTTAAATCCATAAAATTTATTTCATCATCTTCAAGAAATTCATTTAATCTTTCAATTTGATCATTTGTAACTTTGAGAAGAAATTGAACTAAATTATCTTCATCTTGTTTTTTTATGTAATTATCTTCTTTACTACAATATTGATATAAATTTATTATATTTTGAATACTAACTTTAGAATTAAAAATTGTTAAATTTAAATTTTTTATTGATTCATATATTGATATTATATCATTGAATTGTAAATCAATCCCTTTCATTTTTAAATAATTATTTTCAATCCCATTAAAAGTTGAAGTTTTATTAACTGAAAAATCAATAATTAATTCTTTTAAATATTTTAAAGCATTTTGATTTCTTTTTTGATTAATATAAAAAATAAGTTTATTTTCAATTTCTCTTATAGTTGATGAATAATTAATTCTGAAATAATTAATTAAAAATTGAAATTCCTTTTTTATTTTTTCTTCTGTATTCATTTTTTTAGTAATAGGAATAATCAAATGTTTTATTACATTAAAATTTCCTTTAAGTAAATGAATTAAAGTTTCAAATTCATTATATGAAATATCTAATATTTCATCTATTATATTTGAACTAAGATATTCATAGTTCTTTGATTGGAATTCATAAATAGCAGCAAATGAAAGAGAAGGAGTAAATCGATTAAATAATGTTGATCTTTCGTATAATGTATTAAATTCAGGAGAATCATCAATATTTATATCTTTGAGATATAATTCATTAAATATATTTATTTTTTTTGAATATTGTTTTATTTTTTCTGACAAATAATCTTTAAAATAAAAATTTATATATGATAAAATTGAATTTACTTTTTTTAAATATTCTTCCTTTGTTTTTCTAAAATTTTCATAATTTTGATTTATATTATTTCTCAATTCAATCATAGAATCTTCATCACCTTCACATAATAAATAAATTCTCTCATTTTCTTCATTACCTTTGTTTAAATTATATAAATTTTCTAATTCATTAAATTTAATGTTTAATTCAATAATATCAAGATATATATTTTTAATTATTTGATTATTTTTTTGAAAAAATGGATAATTGTACATTCTTTCTTTGTAATTTTCAGTAACTACCATTTTATAATAAAAAATAATAATTGGTTCATTATGTTTTTTTAAAAAATCAACTTTTTTTATTAAAACATTATTTTTATTTATGACAGTAAAAAATGTTTCAATATTATCTTCGTTTTTATTTAAATTTTCATATAAATCTTCTAATATTTCATAAGTTTCAATCTTTTCTTTAAAAGTTTTATTCACTAAATCATAAATAAACTTTTTTCTTAATTCAAAACTTGAAGATTCTTTATTTATAATTGGAATATAAATTACAATTAAATCTTTAGTTTTAAACTTTTTAGTAAGAAAACTTAATATATCATACATTTTTTCTGATTCATTAATTGCTAAAAAATTTGAAAAAATTGAAATAAAATTTTTTAATTCATCAATACTAGTTTCATTGAGATAAACTTTTTTTTTTTCAAAAGAATTTTCAAATTCTTCACAGACAATTTTATCTTTTACAAAAGTTTCTTCATTTTTATAAAAACCTAAAAGTCTATTTAGATCATCAACTTGCTTAATCTCATTAAATTTAAATAAATATTTAATAAAAGTTTTATAATTCTTTCCAAATAAAGTATCAAAATTAGATTTTTGATATTCATTACAACATTTTTCATTTATATCCTTATATTTTAGATATTGAATTTTTTTTGCTCTTTTCTTTTGTTTTGATGGATCGTTTTGATATTTTTTTCCTTTTTCTCTAATATAAATGATTAATTGTTCTCCTCTTAGTCTTTCAGCTTTACTTCTACATATTGGTATTACACAGTTTCCCATTTTTTTTATTTCTTATTTATTCCTATTTTATAGTTTTTATTTTATTTTTTTTTTAATTCATAAATTTTAGACCAATAAACTTTTTTAAGTTTTTCTTTAATCTGAACTCTTTCTTTTAAATTTTAAAATATCTTATATTATTATCAGATAGATAATACATGTATTTTCATTTAATTATTTTAACATAAAATAGCAAATCAAAAGTAAATAAAGATTTATATTCATTTTAAAAATTAATTCATATTTAAAAATATTCATTGATTAGGATTATTTTGTAATAATTTAAAAAATATTTAAAGGAAGAAAAATAAAATAATAAAAGATTTAATATCTGTTATATTTTTTATATTAAAAATAATTATGGAAATTTTATATCAAAAGATTCCAACAGATTATTTTTTCTTCATTTACAAATTATATAAAATTAAGTATTATTTATTAAAATAAAAATAGTTATTATTTCTTTATTTGAGATTTAAAATAATTATTTTTTTAAAATAAAATGATTTCAATATTTCTTGAATTTGAAAATGAATCTCTATAAAAATTATTAATTTTATTTCTATTTACTACTCATAAATTTTTTTAATAATGATTTTTTTAAATTATATCTTTTAATTGACATTTAAATATTATTTAAATTTTTCTTTTTGATATTATCAATTAAGAAATATTTTCATGAAATCAAATCATTTATTGTATATTTTTTAAATTAATTAGTTTAAAGATAATATTCCTATTATTTCATTTTTATAATAATTGTTTTTGTTGATTTGTGAGATGAATTTAAGGAAAAATGAATTTATATATTATTCATTTCTTATTCTTATTCATAATGTTATTAATTTATATATAATTATTAAAATGAATATCATTTATTATTAAATTGTTTAAGCTTCATTTAATATATCATTAACATCATTAAAGAAATTAAATATATTACTAATTTAATATAATGATATTTAGCAATTAAATCAAGTTTTTATTTGTTAATTCATTAGAGTTATTTATTAAATCAAAAATAACAGTTTTATTTGCTCTTTCTACAATTAGTTTTTAGTATTTTTATCTAAATCACAAGATTTTAAAATAATAATTTCAGATGAAACCCAAGAAAAAAATACATTTATTATTCCAATTATTATAAATAAAAAATCCATCTTCCATAAATAAAAAATGGAAGTTGATAAAATAACATTGATGAAAAGGAGAATGATAATAACTTACTAATATATCATTAATTCGATTTATTATATCTGTCAATTTCTGAAATAAAATAAAGATTAATATACTTATTATTCGTTTCATATTTAAAATATGCTCTTTATTATTCCTCTTGAATAACAATAAAAAAGAAAATATTATATTAAAAATAAAGAAATGAAATATGATAAAAATTTTTATATAAACTTGGATAAAAAAGAATAATTAAAAATAAAAAAATAAAATTATTTTGATGATAATATATATAATTAATTATTTGTGAAATAACAAATTAATAAAATTCAAATAAATATCACATTTGAACAATAAAAATAGTTTTTTATTTTTTGATAGAATTGAATTGAATTAAAAAAAAGAATAAAATATTATTTATTAATTTTATCAAATCCTTAAATAAATTGATCCATTTTTCTTTTGCTTTATTTAATTCATATATATCAATTAAATATTTCTTTATACTTGCAATCATTGAATTTATTATCTCAGTATTTTTTTTGTAATATTTTTAGCAATAATTTCTTCTTTATTACCTTGAAATGGAAAATGACCAACAAGCATATAAAAAAGTATAATTTTCAAACTCCATATAGCAATTTGTTTATTATAAGGTTCTCGCTTTAAAACTACATGAACACAATAATTTAAAGTTCCATAAGCATCAATTAAACCTTCTTTAGGAACAACAACTTTATTTAATTCAAAATCCATAATTTTAATAATTTTATTTTCATTATTTTTATTTAACATAATATTATCTGTTTTTAAATCTCTATACACAATATCATAAATTTCCTATTTGTGATATTATATTTGCAGCTTTATTTCTGAAATGTAAAAATAATGATTTTTTATCTTTGGATTTAATGTTCCTCCTGAAATACATTCCATTACTATTACAGTAATTTTAGAATTTCATATTTGATATAATCAGGGAGAGAAGGTAATTCTTTAGACTATGAATTTGTTTCATTTTCCATTAATATTTAACTATTTGGTTAATATTTTTTATTTTTTTTATTTAATAGATTATAATTTTATAATGCTATTAATATTTATAAATTGAAAAATAAAAAATTATATATTATAAATTGACTATTCTTAGTATTTATTTATAATTATGTTATAAAATAAAAAAACATAATTGATGAACATCTAAATATGTCATAAATATAATATTTTTTTATATTATTTTTTATAATTAAAATTATTATTTTCATTGAATTTAATTTTGATTTATTTTTTAAAATAATAAATAGTTTTTCATTTTTATTCAATAAATAATTGTATTTGTTTCGCACAATTATTTACATTAATATTTTCCCCAATTAAATATTCTTTGGATATTATTATTAGTTTATGTATTAATAATTAAAAATTATCTTTTTCTTCCTTGATTATTAATTTTATATAATAATAAACATAATCGATTTTTCATTTTTCTTTCTTTTTTTCTACTTCTTGATCATCATATCTAATTGAAACACTTCCTCAAAATTCATTTTCTTTTTTAAAAGAAAATAATAAATTATTGTTAAAAATGATATTATGATTATTTACAAATTCTATATTTTCTTTATTTTCAATTATTATATTATCTTTAAAAGTAAATTTTTCATTATTTTTATTATTATCATTATTTATATATTCCACTTTTTCTTTTTTATCTATTATTAAATTTGGTTTTTCTTTTTCTTTTTTAAATAATGAAAAAGATTGAGAATTATGAATTGATTTATTATCAACTTTTAAATTGTTATAATTATTCAATTTATTTTGATTTTCTTCTGTATTTTTTTGAATAATTGTATTTTTTTCTTTTAAATATTCTTCATCTTTTTTTTTAATATTTCTTTTATTTCATTTTCTTTTTTTCTTTCTAATTCATTGATTTTTTCATTTATTTTCTTCATATTCATCTTTTTGTTTTTTTTAAAACATTTTCAATTTCTAATTTTAATTTATTTTCATTTTCTTTTTCCTTTTCTTCTAATTTTATTTTTAATTATAATCAAATTCTTTTTCTAATAATTCTTTTTGCTTATTTAATGCATTTTTAATTGCTTCTTCTTTTTCTTTTTCAAAATCAATTTCTTTCTTTTCAGAGTTTATTTTTCTTTCATCATTTTTATTATTATTTTCTTGTTGTTTTAAAGTATTTTTAATTGCTTCATTTTTTTCATTAAAAAAATTAATTTCTCTTTCTTCTAAAGTTTTTTGTAATAATTCAATTTTTTCTGATTGTTTTTTAAATTCATCTTTTAAATTTTTTAATTCTTCTTCTTTTTCTTTTAAATTATTTTCTTGAAATATTTTTTTTTGTTCATCTAAAGCATTTATAATTTTATTTTCATTTAATTTGATTAATTCTTCTTTTTCTTTTTTAAATAATTCTTCTTGTTTACTTAAAGCATTTTTAATTGCTTCTTCTTTTTCTAATTCAAAATTATTTTCTTTTTCTTCATCATTTATTGTGTCATTTTTTTTAATAAATTTTCTTGAACATTTAATGCTTCTTCAACAGCTTTTTCTTTTTCTTTTTTAACATATTTTATCAAAAATTTTAAATTCTTTATCATTTATTGTTATTCCTTCTTCTTTTAATTTTTGATTTATTATTTTTATTGAACCATCTAATTTTAATTCAAATACATTTTCACCATTATCAAATTGAATAATTTTTATTCCTGAATATAAATTATTTTCTTTATTTTTATATTTATTATATTTATTATTTTTTTTAATAAAGAAAAATTATTTGATTGGATTTTATATTCAATACTATTTTTCTTTTTATATTTTTTTTTAGGTTTAATTGCAAAATAAAAACTATCAGTAGTATTTTTCTTTTTTTTCTTCTTATTAATACTATTTATTTTAAAAGATTCAATTTCGTAATCTTCATCATTAACTATTTCATCTTTTTGTTGTTCATTAAAATCATTATTATTAATCTTATTATTAGAATTTAAAATAGGAGTTAAATGTCTTTTTTCACCTCTTACACTTTTTTTTTGATATACATTTTACTATTTTTACTAATTTGACTTACTTTACTTGTTAACACATTATCATAATTATTTATTTGATTGTCGTTATAAATTTCATTATTATTAGTAAAATATAAAGCTTGATTTGATTTATTCTTTTTTTATCTATTTGATAACTATTATTTTTTTTATTATTTTTTGTATGAATAATATTAATATTTATATTATCATTTATTTCTTTTCTATTATTTACATACAATATCATTTGAATTTTGTTTAATAAAATTTTTTTTATAATCAATTATATAATTTTTATTTGTTTGATTATCAACATTTTTCTCATCATTATTATTTAAATTATATCTATCTTCATAAGCTTTTGTCACAGATGATGATTTTTGCATATTTTTTTTAGAATGCATTTCAATTATATAAGGATTAGGTGAAAGTGGAATATTTCCATAATTTTCTAACATTTTTTTATTAGATGAATTATTTTGTTTTTCTCTCATTTTTTTTACCATTATCATTATTTGATTTTTTCTTTCATCAGAACTAAAAATTGAATGGATATTAGAAACCATTATTGGACTTGGAATTTCTTTAAAATTATCATTTAAATGTTTCATTAGACCATTTTATTTCATTAATGTTTGAATATAAGGATTTGTTCTTTCTGGATTTACAATATTTATTTCTGAAGATGATTATAAATTACTTGTATTATCTTGTTTATTCTCTTTACTTCTTGTAGATATTTGCATATTTAAATAATAATAAATTAAATTTTATTTTTTCTGATTTAAATTTTTTATTTGTTTCACATATTGAAATAATTTTAAAAATTAATTTATTTGATTTTATTTTATTATTTAAAAAATTAATAATTTTATTCTTAAATTACCAATAATTTAATTAAATAATTTAATTAACAATCATTTTTTTTCTTAATTTTTTTTAATAAAATAATAATCAATAATCAAATAACTCATATATTAAATGTAAATTTTTATTATTTAATATCCTTAAATAAAATTTAAATCTAATTTGGTAAATAATATTCTATTTTTGACATCACTTTTTAAAGTATATTCAATATAAGAAGTTCTATTTATTATTTCCAAATTTATTATTTTATTAGAATTTGAGTTTTTAATATCAATTATTTTAACAAAAGTGAAAGGAAATAAAAGAACTTCTTGTTCCGATGGATAAGCTGATAAATATTTTCCTTTGGAATCTTTTCTATTTCCAATAATAATTCCAGGTGATATATTTCCAGGCTTATGATTATATTTAAATATTAATTTAATTTTCATAAATTCACTTGAATTGTTTTGAGTGGGACTAAAATTATTATATTTTAAACTGGTAGAAGTTAAAGATGGAAAACATATAATATGCCCAATATTTAATTTATATAAATAAAAATCTAATTTTGTACAATTTATAACTCTATATAATATCATATCTTTGGACATTGCAAACGAAGGATCCTCTTTTACAAATTTATTTGCTCCATATAAAAATGGTCCCATATAATAAGCGAATTTTATAATTCCAGTTTCAAAATTTCTCATTATTCTATTAAATAAATAACAAAAATCTCCTTCTTGTGTGTATGTTCTTATGGCTTTTTCTATGAATGTTTTATTATCACTAATATCTACTAAATTTTTAAATTTTTGAGTCAAATCTAATTTGTTTATTTTCATTAATCCTTCTACAATTTTACAATAATTATCGATGCTGAACTTTGGCCTTTCATTTTGATCATTGATATTTCCAAAAAAATGAGAATAGGCTCTATGCACTAAAAAATAGCATTTGTCATATTCTGTCGCTGAGATGACCGGACATTGGAAAAATTGATTATCCATATCAAGATCTGATTCTGAAAAAAAATTTTTAATTTCTGAATTTTTTACTATTACTTCATTTTCATATTCTTCATTTGATTGTAAATAATCGTAAAGGGGTTCAATACTTGTGAATACTTTTTTAACATAACCAGGATATTCTTTAAGATAATGCTTGTTATGTTCATAATCAAAACAAAAAATTATTACCTCCTTTATGAATGAATATTTCTTGCAAATTGGTAATATTCTTTTTCCACTAGATCCTGAAGATATAACAATAAATGGAATATTCTTTTCTTTTATTTTTTCCAAATATTGTTTAAAAATTTCAATATCATCTATTGCATAAAATGCTCCTACTACGTCAACTTTAAAATTATTGTAATATCTATAATTTTCACTGTTTGTCATTTTTGCATCAAAATGAATCAGATTGATTAATAATTCTTTTCTTACAGCTAACTCTACATTAAATCCTATATTTAAATCTTCTTCGATTTTTATTCTATCCCAACATCCACCCCCTAGGCAATTGTAATCTTCAACCTCCACTACATCATAATTTTGTATGCCATAACTATCTAAACTTTTGGCATTTTGTAATTTCATGCCTTTAAATGATAGAGGGGAATTTATTAAATATTGTAAAATTTGGTTCAATTTAATCATAGACTCACTTCGATGAATAACATAGGAACTAGAATGAAAAATTTTTTTTCTTATAGCTTTAATTTCTTTCAATTGCTCATCACTAAGTTTTTTTTCAACATAACCTCCCTCAAATCGGAAATAATTTAAGGCATTTATAAAAGAAAAAGAAGATATATTATTTAATAATAAATCCCTTGTTGTAATTTTTAGATTGACATCATCTAAATAGAATGAGTAACAATCTTGCCCCAATTCATAAACAAAGCAAATTACTATTTTTTTATTTTGCTGATATTCTGTCGCCCCCATTTTTTATATTTAATTTTATTTGTTTTATTTAATTAATTGTTATATATTCCAATAGGTGGTGGGCCAAGAATGGGGATTGGGTATTGGGCCCAATCCCCAATCCCAATCCCTTTATATTTATATATATATTTATTTATTCATTAACATAAAATACCAAATAATTTTATATTAAAAATTTATAAACTAAAAATAGATATTAATCTAAATAATTGAGATATTAAATCAGTCAATATCCCATCGAATTTTTTGTTTATTTCTTAGCTGACTAAAACAAGGCCTTTTTTATTGTCAACAAGGACTCCATCTAATATACCGTTTTTCGATAGGTCTGGTTCCATAAGCCACAATTTATTATCAATTAACAAAAGTTAAGGCAACTTTAATATACCATTTTTTGTTTTACCTAATTTGAAATGTCCAGTCATAAAACAAAAGGATTCCAATTGTATAAAGAATATATATATGGATTATCATCGTCTTTTATATCGTTAATTTCGCACAATAAAATGCTGCTTTTTGATGTTTTTTATTAATTATCAATAAATCCAGTAGATTTCATTATTAATATTATGAAATCAAATAACTTTATATTTTATGAATTATCCAAA
>JAJJLU010004403.1:0-13572 GCA_023807065.1 Isotricha intestinalis | reverse complement strand
ATTATTTTTTTCTAAATTTTTATTTATTTTCTTATTTTTATTTTTAGTATTTTCTACAATAAAATTTTTTTAATTCTTCTGGATTTAAATGATTATATAATCTCGTTTGAAATAAATCTAATTTATCAATAAAATCTTGTTTAGTATTAAATCCAAAAATTCCAATAGTATCATAATCTAATTTTAATTCAGTAACTAATTGACTTTTAGTAACTAAACCTATTTTTTTAGTAGATATATTATCTAGGAAAACTAAATTTTGTTAAATGTTTATATTTTTAAACAATATTTTTTTAAATCAATAATTAAAATGTTAGATTGTTTTAAATTTTTAAATTAAGAAGAAATACAAATAAATGTATTTTCATACAATTTATTAATATTTGTATTTTCTTCAATTGGAAAGGTAAATATGCATTGTTTGTTTATTATTGATTTTTTAAAAATTGTTTTAAATTTACTTTTTATCAAATTTAAGTGTAAAATATATTATTATATTAAGTGTCATCAAAAATCAATTATTTAAATGCATTTAAATATTTTTTTGCTTTTATTTAATTAATTAATCTATCCTTCAATGATGAAATTGCTAAAAGTGAAATATTAAATATAAATGAAATATCATTGATTTCAAGTTGGCTTAAGAATAAACCTAAAAATAATAAAAATAATATATAAGAGAAAAGATAGTGATTCAATTGATGTATATTTTCCCGATGTTTACATAAATATCCTACGATTTTCTTTGTAAAAACTATTAAAGGACGTAGATTCGGAGGATATTGTTCAATTCCTTAGGCTTATTTAAATAATAAATGGGAAAGAGATGAAAAAAAATGTAGATAAACAAAAAAATACAGCATTAAAAAATCTAAAAAAGCGATTCAATCATCTTATAATTTTTTCTCTTTCGGAAGAAGTGCTGATTTTTATATACAAGACGGTTGTACTTCATATACAAATAATTGTAATAACAAAAATGGAATATATATTACAACTGAAATACATTAATAAATTGGTGGAGAAGAGTTTTTTTGGTTTCAAGTTATGAGATTTATCAAATAGAATATTAAAAGTAGTTAATATTCTAAACTTAATTGAATAATTTATAATTATTTTAATATTTAAATTCATTAAATATAAAGGGATTGGGCCCATATATATATTTATTATTATTTAAAATTATGTATTATTTAATAAATAACTGTTTATTATTAAATTTTATTAATCAATGCTTTTTTATTTTTTAAATAGTCTTTATGGTGATGGAGGCCAATCCATATAATTCATTATAATTAATTCATTAGTTTCAAATTTAATGCTAATTTTTTAAATTTATTAAATATAGTTAGCCATTCTTCTTTATGATTAATTAATCCTTCACTTTTGGAGAAAAATATTTCTTCGAAATTTTTTACTGCTTATTCTATTTGATTTTTATTTGTTTCCAGATTTTTATTTACCTCTGTTTTTACATCAGAACAAGAAGTTTTTAATTCTTTTTTTGCATTCTCTATTAATCCAATATATTTACCTTTTTCTTTATATTTTTATATATACAAAATCCTAGATGAATGAGTCCTGCTACAAATGCTCCACCTCCTCCTGTAACAGCAACTAAGAAAAGATGCCCATATATTCCAGTTAATAAAAGTATCCCTCCAAGAGGATTCTGCTGAGACATTAGATATACAGTAAGAATAACAGGTGATGCCAATACTAATCCTGCTTCTGCAAATACTTGTTTTTCTGTCTCATTAACTGATTCAAACATATTAATACCATTTGCATTTTTTTCTTCTTTTATATTTAGTTCTTTTAACATTTCTACTATAAAATTTAATTCTTTCATTATTTCTTCTGTAAAAAATTTTTAAATTCTTCATTTATATTGTTTGATAAATCTTGTTTTATTTTATTAATTTTTTCAGCAACTTCTTCTATCGATTTTTCATTGCTTTTAAAATTTCCATTATTAAAATTATTGATTACTTTATCATATTCTTTTTCCATAAGTTGGAATTTAGAATGAATTAATTTATCAAAAATACCTTTATTTTTGTTAAGTTTATGATTTAAGATATTTTTTGCTTTGATAAAATCTTCTTTTGAAAATTTTAAGTCAATTTGACTATTTAAAATTTTAATATTTATTATTGAAAAAGAATCATTTATTTCACTAAAATAATTTAATATAACATTTTTTAAAGAATTTTCCAAAAATAATTTTGTAACCAATATTTGATTGGTAAATTTTGCAAAGAAATCTTTTGCATTTGATTTTTCATAATATTAAGATTCATAAATAGAACGTTTTAAAAATAAATATAATATCATTAATAATAGATAAATTTTCTTCTTCATTCATAAATAATTTAAAATTTTTTGGCTAATTTATAATATCTAACTGTTTATTTTTAAAAGATTTATAATTTTCTGCAGTATTTGTGCATACATCTTCATAAATTTTTTTTTAAAAACATTAAATATTTTTTGCCCACATAATTTTTTATCATTTTTCATTCCATATTCTTCCAGATAATTATTAATGTTATTTCTTCTTTTCATAAAACTTTTAAATTCAGAAAAAAGTGTATTAGAAAATTTAGTAATATTAATATTATCTAAATATTTCAATTTATTAGATATAGTTATTAATTCATTAAAAGTTTTTTCTCTTGAATTAATTTCAAATATACTTTCATATTTATTTTTACTTTGTTCAATATCAATTTCTATTTCATCACATCTATTTAAAATAAATAAACAAGATTTAAATCTAAATTCATGTTTTTTATTCTGAATAATCAGTTGAATTATTTTATTTAAATTTTTAACTTTCTCTACTTCCATTATAGAATTTCCTTTATTAACAAAAATAAATCCAATTGGAGAAGATGTTTAAGAACTTCTGAGCTAAACAAATTGTTTATCCAATCTAAACCTGGAAAATCTATTAATTCAATTGTTTCCTTCATATCTTCAGGAATATTCATTAAATCAAATGCTTCAATAGGAATATTTAAAACAAAAAAAGCTATTCGTTAATGAAATTTTTTTTTATCTTTTGTATATTTAATTACTAGTTCAATGTTTGTATATACTTTTGCATCTATCGGTATAACGTTATAATCATACCCAATTAGTTTATTTAATAAGGATGATTTTCCACTTGAATATTCTCCAAAAAATGGTATTCTTAATTTTTTTTCCTCTATATCTAATAATGTTTCTTTATATTTTTTTATTAAATCATAAATATATTTCTCATTAGGTTCAATTTTATATAATGAATCAATTATATTTTTAAGTGATTTTGTTAGAGAGTAAGGATTAACTATTGAAGAATTTGAATTATCTTTCATTTCAACTTTTTTTAAATCTTCCTGGGTTAATCCTAATTCTTTCATTATTTTATTTTTTAAATTTTCATCTTGATAATTATCTAAATATTCTTTAATTGTATTATCAAAACAAAAAATTATTTAATCAAAATAGTCAAAATGATTGTGTAATGGCCATTTTTTTAAAATATTATGATTGGTAAAAGTAATCCATACAATCGGAAATCATCAAACGATAAAAAGTGTTCTAAATGATATAGAAAATTTTACACTTATGTTCGATAAGTATCACACAAATGAAAATTTTAAAGAATCTTTATATAATATAATAGATTATAACCTTCCTTTTTAAAAAAAATAGATTTAGAAGATGAAAATGAAAACCCAAATTATTTTCAAGAAAAAGGAATATTAAAATTTTTTAACGGTAAAACTAAAAATGAACCACAAACATTTGATGAATTGTTGAAATCTTTCAAAAAATTAAATTTTAATTAGAAAAAATAATGGAATTCAGAAAAAGTTTTAAACAAATTAAATAATTTTTGTAATTATATTGAAAATCAAAAAAATACACTTCAAATTTATCAATCGATGATATTTTAAAACGGGTTAAAGAAATAAAGAAAAATAAAGAAAAAAGTATAAATATTATCATAGCACATATTAACCAACTTTTTAAAAATATTTTTAAACATTATTTAAGACCTACTCAAATAATATTAGTTCTTTTATTATTAAAAAAGAAAGAAAATTTTGGAAGAATTGCCCAAATTTTAACAGGAGAATGTAAAAAATTAATAATTATCAATTTAGCTTCAGTTAATATAATTTTAGGTGATAAAGTAGATATAGTAACAAGTTCTGAATTAGCTAAAAGAGAAGTTGAAAATGAAAAAAACAAAAAAAATTTATGAATATTTAGGAATTACTGTTAATCATTGTATAAAAAATAAAGATAATCATGATCCAAGAGATTGTTATTTAGCAGAATTTGTTTATGGAGACACACATAATTTCCAAGGAGATATATTAAGTGATAAATATATGCTTGAAAATACAAGAAATAAAAGAGATTATAATGTTATTATCGTTGATAAATGATTCTATGTTTGTTGATGAATATGGAAAAAGCACATTATTATCAAAAGAAATGCCTTATATAAAAAGATTGAATTATATTTTGATAACAAAGTGGATATATTTGAATAATAATATTCAAAGCCAGTTTTGGATAATAGAAGAAATAAAAAAACAATATCTGAAAAATTAAATATAATGGGGAAAAAAATATTAGATAAAATTAAAAAATATTCCTAACTTATTTATATAATTATGTATTAAATGAATTAGAAAAAAATGGCTAATTCGGCAATAGAAACTGTTTTAATGGTAGAAAATGAAAGATATAGAGTTAATGGTAATAAAATAGAACCTATTGATAATGAAAATACAGGGTTAATTCAACATAATAATCATTTAAATTATGTTTTACAACAATTTCTTCAATTAAAACACAATTGTCCTTTAACTGCATTGAGTACAATATCAAGTTATCTTTCTAACATTTGATTTTTTAAACTATACATAAATAAAAAAAAAATTAAATAATATTTATGGGCTCCCTGGAACTTTATTATATGATATTTATAATTTAGACTTTCTTTTTATTCCTCCTGCAAATGAAAGAATGTTAATTTAATTAACACCAAGATTTGAAAAAAATGATATTGATTGGATGAAATCCATATTAAGCTCATGTATAAGAGAAGCAAAATCAGGAAGAGAAGTTCTAATTATTTGTAAATCAATAAAAAGAGTTCAAGATATAAACAAAGAACTATCAAAAGTATATGAAGGAAATATTTATACATTAAAAGATGATGTTGAAGTGGAAACCAAATTTAGATGTACTAAAACGAAGGAAGTATATAGCAACTAATTTGGCAGGAAGAGGATTAGATATTTCAGAAGAAGTTCTTAAAAAAGGAGGAATGCATATTTCTTTAACTTTTTTACCTATAAATATTAGAGTTCAGGAACAAGCTTTTGGGAGAAGTGGAAGAAAAGGTGAACCTGGAACTTGGCAATTAGTTCTTAATATATTGAAAGCATATCCAGAAGAATATATCAATAATTTTATTAGATATGATAGATAACTTAACTTCATTTGAAAGTGAATATGTGAGAAAAGCTTTTGATAAAGAAAATAAAGATGTTCAAATTAAAAAAAATTTTAGATATGTTAAAAGAGAATTTAATAAAATGAAAAATGAAGGTGTTCCAATTTTTATTGAAAATTTGATTAAAAAACAAGAAAATGATGAAAATCAATTACTTAATGGTGCTAGAGCTGAAATAGCAAAATTAATAAAAAAGAAGATCTTTTTATTAAACACACTGATTTTTAAAAAAAGAAGAATTCAAAAATTTGGAAAGAACCTCTAGAGAATTAAATGATATAGAAGAACAATGGGAATTTTTTTAAAATAGTATAGAAGGTAAAAATGAAGAAGTTCAAAAAAAATTTTCAAAATTTATTGAGGAATTGAAAAAACCAAAATCCAAATCAACTTATAAGAAAAACAGTGGATTTATTTTACAAATAGAAGATTAGAAATTATAATATTCCCGTTAGAGATGAAGCTTCAATAATAGAAAATATTATAAATACAATTGCAAATTGGTTTAACAATGAAGAAGAAGAAACAGAAAGACAATTAAAATATGCAAGTGAATATTGCCAAGATGATATTAAAATAAACCCTGATTTATCTTTTATTACTTATTATTATTATGGAATTACAGATATTTTTTTTTTGATATAAAGAGGCTAAAAATAATTTGGAAAAATCGCTCTAATAAAAAAAGATATTAAATTTATTATTAAATTTTCAATCATCATTTTTCATCCAGAATATGAAAAATTAAAGGAATCTTTAGTAAAAAAATTTTCTTTATACAATAAAATAAAAGATCATATTCCTTCTTTATATTTAGTAAAAAAAAGTTGATAGAAAAATTTTAATTAAGAAAAAAAGATTAAAAATTTTTTTGAATCTTTAGAAAATTATGAATTAAATGACCGATTCATATTAGAATATAGAGAAAGAGTTTATAAAAAAATTGATGATCTTCCTCCAAAACCAGATCATGTAATTTGTAATATGGATTTAAAATTAAATAAAGAAATATATCAAGGTATTAATTCAGATTTAATTATAATTCCTTTAATAAATAAATCAATTAAAGAAGTTGTTGGAAGAATATGTTTAATAGATAATAAATCTAAAAGAACAATTATCAGTTTATTATATTTTCCTCAAAATTTAATTTTTAATAAAAATCAAATTTTACATCAATTAATTCATATTTTAGGATTTAATGCTCAATTTATTAAAATAAATAGAAAATCTTATGTTAAAACTTTTTATACTTATAAAAAATTATTTAGAAGATTAAAAGAAAAAAAATTTAATGATCCAGGGTTAGATTGGAATAATAAAATATTTATTAAAGATATAATGAATAATGAAAATAAATATGAAGATATATCTGAATTAACTTTATCACTTCTTAAAGATAAAAATAATAATTACAAATTCCATAAATGTTTCATTTATCAACCTATAATAAATAATAAATTAATATGTTATTTAAATTCAAAGGAAAATATTAAAAAAAATAAATGTGGAATAAATAAATTTTATTTAAAATCAGATATTTCACAAAAAACAAAGAATGATAATTTTAAAATATATCAAACATTATATTTATTAAATCTAAGTGAAAAATGTCCAAATAAGCATCCAAGAACAGTATGGTTTTATAATATAAAAAAATATAAGAATGAAAAATAAATTTCCTGAAGATTACAATTTTATGCAAGAATCATATGTTTTACCAGAAGATAAAAAAATAATTGAACAAAAATTTAAAGATTATAAATTATCTAAAGATAATTTATGGTTAATGAAACCACCAGACGAAATTCAAGGTATTGGTGTTAAAATTATAAAAAATTTTACAAAATTATATAAAAAAGGAGTTATTACTCATTATGTACCTAATCCACTACTTTTATATGGAAAAAAATTTGATTTAAGAGTTTTTATATTAATTTCTAGTTTTCTTCCTTTAAAAATTTATTTTAATAATGAAGGATTAGTATGAATTGGAACAGTTAATTGTAATTTAGATGAAAAGAATTATGACAATCAATTCATTCATTTGACAAATACAATATTAAATTTAAGAAACAAAAATTTTAGTCATGGTAAAAATATGACAGATGAAACTGGTAATATTTGGTCATTTAAAGCATTTAAAAATTATTTAAAGAGAAAAGGAATTGATCATGAAAAGTTATTTGATAGAATAAAAGATATAATAATAAAATCAGTATTATCAACAGAATTTATTTTTTCAAATGAATCAAGAAAAAAATATTTTAGTAAAAAAGTGTACACAGCTATCGGATTAGATGTTTTAATAGATAATAATTTAAATCCTTGGTTATTAGAAATGAATTGCAAATGTCCTGATTTAGGTTATCATGATAATGTTGATGCAGCAATTAAGACTGAATTTATTGTAAATTATTTAAATATATTGGGATTAGTTCCCTTTTCACATAAAACTTAAAACCTTTAGATGATATTTATGTATATAAAGATAAGATTGAAGAAGTAGTTGATGATAGTTTATGTGAATTTGAAAGAGCTGATGGTGATTTAGAAAGAATATTTCCTAAAAAAGATAACATTGAGCGTTATAGAAAATATTTTGAATCTCCTGGAAAAGAAAATGAATTATTATGGGAAAAAATAAAAAGAAAGTGAATAAATTTTTAAATAAATCTTTAAAAAAAATTATAATGATTTTATAATTTAATTTTCAATCAATATTTAAAAAATTTATTTATTTAATCATTGATATATATAATTATATTAAATTATATTTTGAAATATTATATAAACATTGAATATAAATTATCAAATATAAATTATGAATAATATTTTGGGGATTGGCCCCAATCCCAATGTTTATTCGATTATTGATTTATAAAAAAGTAATTTTTTTAAATCACAAATGATAAAATTTACTTAATTCATAAATATTATAAAATATTCTTCGATTTCATTTTTTCAAATATTTTGACTGAAGAAAAGTAAAATATTTTTCATTCTTTGTCCTATCAGGAGGCTTGTTTCCTTTTTTTAAAAGGGTCATAAACTAAAAATATCTATTAATAAATCGATTTAAAAATATAACTCAATTTATTTAATTCATCTTGTATACAATACTTATTTTAAATTTATTATTGTCTTTTGTTTCATTTATAAAAATAAGAAAAAAAATAATATTCGGTTTTTGAAAATTTAAAAAAATTTATAAAAATTTGATTTAATTTTCTAAATTTTTTAATTATAATATTGAATATATTTGTTTATCTTTCTTTAAAAAAAATTCATTAAAAATATATAAAAAAATTAAAAATATTATTTTATAGTTTGAAATTTGGGAATTGGGGATTGGGTCCAATACCCAATCATTGCATTGTTATTAAATTGTTGAATAATAAAATTTTATTTTTAAAATATTATAAATAAATAATTTAAATAAAAATTGGAAAAATATATAATAGCGCTTTTTAATTTGAATTTAAATAAAAATTTAAATGCCAAATAAAAGAGGAGAATTCTATTTTCCTTTAAAAAGAGAACAATTATTAGATGAATCAACAGATGATAGATTTGTTCTTGACAATGACATAATAATAGATGAAGAAACAGATTATTCTTTAAAAAATTATTTAGAGGATTTATCAAGTGAATTAGAAAGAAATATTGATTCATTATATAATACAAAAGTATATTCAATTGCTTATAGAATTTTATACAATTATAATAAATCATCTCAAAATATTCAGAAAAAAATAATAGAAAATTTTGCAAAATGTTTCAAAAAATTTTCTAAAGATTTTGAAGAATACTTTGAAAAAACAACAGAACAACAACAATTATATCAAAATAATTGGAGAAATTCATTTAAGATATATATATTTACTATGGATTGGGTTGTTGAAAATATAATAAATTCATTAAAAGGTCAAGTTAAGGAAATAAAAAAAGGAAGAAGAAAACCAAAAGGTATAAATTCATCAAATGAAAATAATAATGTTAAAGGGAAATAATCAAAAAAATCAAAAAAAAAAAAGTAGATAATAATAAAGCATTATATAATTCAGATGATGAAGATTTAAACAATAATGAAAAAATTGATACTAAAGAATTTAATAATATTATAAATAAAAATATATTATCAATATTATTATCAATTCAAAATATTATTAATCATTGTGAAATAAAAAATTTATTCAAAAACAAAATAATAGATGATGAAATAATAAATAAATTAATAAAAATATGTTTTGATTCTTTAGAAATTTCAATAGAAATAAAAATATTAGATAACAAAAATTTAATATTTGAAACACTTCAATCAATAATATCAAAAAATCAATCAAATACAAATATTCAATTAGTGTTATTAAAATTAACAACTAAAATAGTTAATTTAATATATTCTCAAGAACAATTAGTAACTCCTTTAGGAGATTTAATATTATTTTGTATTAATGGTGAAAGTAATTTAAATAAAATGGCAGTTGATATTATTCATGAAGTTTCAAAAACAGTTTTTGAAGATAAAAATATGGATTCTCAAGGGTTAAGAAATGTAGGAAATTTTTTAGTTTTATTAAGTAAAAAATCATCTAAAACTTTATATAATAATATTACTTCTCTTCTTCAATTATTTGATAGTGAAAGTTATGTAATAAGAAATTCATTAGTTGATGTTATTACTAATGTAATTATTAATTTATTATGTAAATTAGATGATATTAATGAAGTTGATGTTAGAAATAATTATTTAAAAGCAAAAGAAAATTTTATTGATATTTTATTTAGAAGAATATATGATAAAAGTAGTTATTGTAGAGCTAATTGATTTTGAAATATTATGTGATAATAATACAATTAGTGTTCAAAGTTATTTACAATTATTAAATGAAACAAGTGGAAGATTACATGATGAAAAAAGTATAGTAAGAAAAAGAGCCATAAGTCTAATTAAAAAAATAATAACAATGTATTCAGTAATGTTTAAATGTGATAAATTTTTAAATAGAGAAGAAATAAAAGAACTAATTGAAAATTGTAGAAAGAAAATAGAAGAAAAAGAAAATAAAATAAAATTTTTAGACAATGATACAAATATAAATAAAATAAATGAAGGAATAAATAATGAAGAAAAAGCAAAATTAAATGAAGAAATAAATAAAGAAGAAATGATGATAGAATTCTTTAAAAATTATTCTCATGTAATAGATAATATAGATAAAGTAGTACCGTGTATAACAGAATTATTAGGTTCAAAAAATGTAACTGATGTTTGTGAATCAATTGAATTATTTGTTGTTTTACATAAATTAAGAATTCAATCTGCTGATAAAGGAGTTAGAAAAATGTTAACTTTAATAATGAAACCTGAAAAAAATATCAGAGATGAAATTATTAAAGCTTTTAAAACTATATATTTTGATGATAATTTAAGTAAAGATGTTCAAGCTGCTTCTTTAGTTTATTTTTGTGCTCAATTAAATTTCAGTGAATTTACTTGTATTGATGAGTTATTTAAATATATTCTTTGTGATAGTAAATTTGATAAAAGTGTTTTTAAAGATATTTGGAAAATATTATTGAAAAGACCTGAAAATGAAATGAAAAATATAAAAGCTTCAAATATTGATGAATTAAATTCAAAAATAAGAACAATAGAAAAAGAATCATTAACAGCACTTCAATTAATAAATATAGCTTCAAAATATGAAGAAGGAATATTATTAAATTATTCTGATTTATATATTAAAAATATAAATGCAAATTTAACAAAAAAACAAATAAATTGGGTTTTAATAAAGCATAGTTTAGAAGGTTTAATTAAAATATATCCTTTAAAAAAAGATATTTCAGAATCATGCTTATTAAGAATTGCAAGAGCAATAGTTAGGGAATATGGTAATCAAGATAATAATTGGTTTTCAGCATCAAAAGAAATGATTGATACTATTTTTCAAATAGTAAATGAACCAGAAAAAATTTGTGAATATTTAATTATTAAATTATCTCAACCTTTTTTTATGACTGAAGACCCATTGAAAAATGAAGAAACTCATAATAAATTTATGACTCAAAATTTATTATCTCAAGCACCAATTGATTTAAACAGTCAATTACAAATAAACACTAATTCTATTCAAACTCCAATTAATAATACTAATCATAATATTTCTCCTATGAAATTGGCTCAATTAATTTTTGTTATTGGTCATGTAGCTTTAAATATGGTAATTTATGGTGAAAAATTAGAAGTAACTATTAAAAAAAAATTTACAGGTATTCATTCTTCTTCAAAAAAAAATAAAAGTAATTTAAATTTAAGTAAAGATGATATTAATGATATTGCTGGTGGAAAAGAAGCAGAAGCTGATTATAATATAAGTTTATTACATAAATTAATTGATGAAGATATTTTAAAAAAACATTTAATTGCTAAATTTATTCCAATGATAGTTAATATTGCAAAAGAAACTTTAATATGTTCTAATCATGAATTGAATAAAAATCAAATTTTATATAAAAGTGCAATTTTATCTTTATGTAAATTAATGTGTATAAATCAATCTTTTTGCCAAGAAAATTTACCATTTATTTTTGATTTACTAAAAAGTGATTCAATAAATAGTGATTTAAAATTAAATATATGTTTAGCATTTGGTGATTTTATAAATAGATTCCCAAACACCCTTCAACAAGTGATAAATAAATTTTTTGATTGTCTTCATTCAAAAGATAAAAACGTAGTTAAATATACTTTAATTGTAATATCACATTTAGTATTAAATGATATGTTAAAATTAAAAGGAGAAGTTGTTGATATTTGTATGTTATTAGACTCAAGTGATAATAGTATTAAAAATCATGTAAATTTATTTTTCCAAGAAATAAATACAAAAGGAAATAATGTTATATATAATATTATTCCAAAAGCTCTTGCAAGATTAAGTTCTGAATATCATAATTTACCTTATGAAAAATTCCAAAATATTGCAAGAACTTTATTAAAATATGTTGATAAAGAAAAACACATTGAAGGTCTAGTTGATAAATTATTTGTTAAATTAAAGAATTCTAATGAGTTAATTGAATGGAGGAATACTACTTATGTTTTAAGTTTATTAAATTATAATTCTGAAAAAATACTAATGAAATTTTTAGAAAGTTATGCTGATATAAAAGATAAATGTGATGATGATGAAGATGTAAAAGCAAATTTAAATGAAATATTTACGAAATTTAATAAAATTCAAAATTTAAATCCCAATATAAAAGAAACTTTAGAAAATGCAGAAAAAAAAATTATGAAAGGTGAAAAATTAATAATTAAAAATAATAATAGTAAAAAATCAAGTAGAAGTATAAGTAGAGCAAATAGTAAAAATGTAAGTAGAAGTCCTTCAAAAAGAAAAAAAAGAACTCATAAACAAATGGAAGCTATTGATGAAGAAGATGAAATTGTTAAAGAAAAAAAAAATAAATCTAAAGGAAGAATTAGTAAAAGAAATATTAAGAAAAAAAAACCTAAAAAAAAAAAAAACGAAAGTGAATCTGAAAATGATTTTGAAGATGATTATAGTGAATATTCAGAAGATTAATAATTATAATAATATTATAATTTTTTAATTTTAAAACTTTTTAATATTTATTAAAATCTTTTATTATTGTTAAATTAAATTAAATTAAATTAAATAATAAATAGTTTTTATTTCTTTAATTTAATTTTCTTTTAAAATGGACATTTTTAATTTTTTCTTCCAAGATTCTCCAAAAATAACTACATTTTTAACATTAACCTGTTTAAGTATAAGTGTATTATGTTGGTTTGAAATATTATCTCCGTTATATTTATACTTAAATTTTGAATTAATATTTAAAAAATATCAACTTTGGAGATTATTTACAAGTTTTTTTTATTATGGAGATATAGGTTTAAGTTTTTTTTTTCATATGATTTTATTTTTTAGAAATTCAAAATTTTTAGAAAGTTCTGTTTTTAAAGGAAATTCAGCAGATTATATATTTTTCCTTTTATTTTCAATAAC
>JAJJLU010004402.1:0-13584 GCA_023807065.1 Isotricha intestinalis | reverse complement strand
AATGGAATGAATAATGAAATTAAACAAGCAAAAAATTTTAAAGATGAAAAATTAAAACAAGCAAGAAAAGAGGCACAAGAAACAATTAAAAATTATGAAATTCAATAAAGAGAAAAATTAGAAGCTGATAAAGAAAAATTAAATGTAACAAAAAATTATTTTGAACAAATAGATGCTGATTTTAAAAAAGATGTTGAGTTAATGAGACAACAACATAAAGATAATAAAGATAAGGTTATTAATTATTTAAAAACAAATTGAGCTATATAAAAAATTATTTAATTTCTTTAATTGTAGAATAAAAGAAATTACACAACAATTAGATAATTTTTATTATTTATTAGAAAATTCATTTTCTAATGATGAGTATACTATACTTGTAAAAGAATTAAAAAATTTAGATTATTTATTTAATTTTAATGATGATAATTACATTGGTCAAGTAATGAGTAAATTATCAAATCAAAATTCTAGAACAGTTATTGAATTTTTCTTGAATCAAAATTTAAATGATTTATATTCGGTTTTTGAAACTGAAGACTTTTCAAGAATTAAAAAAATAATTAATGTAACTATTTTATTACATTCACTTTTTAAAGATACTCAATCAAAAAGCAGAATCAGAATTAATAGAACATATTAAAACTTTTCTACCTAGTAAAAAGAATAATGAAGAAAAATTAAAAAAAACTTTGGTTATTTATCTGATATTCAATCATTAGAAGAAATTGTTAAAATAATAAAACAAATAGATAAAAAAACAATTGTAAAAAGATTTTATTCAAAATTCAACTGTTTATATTCAAATTAATTTAGAAAATCAAGATGAAATAAAAAGACAAAAATATTATTCAGTAAAATGGAAAATAAATAAGGAAAAAAATAATGATAATAATGAAGAATTAAAAGATGAAAATGAATTCAGGAATATTTTCAAAAGAATATCTCTTATAAAGAAGGAAATTAATATTAATAATATGTTTGAAAAAGGAATATATAATATTTTTAAAAAAATAAGACAAATTAATGAAACAAATAAAAAATTTTCTAAAGTAGCTAATAATATCTTTATTACTCAAAGATTATTAAATGGAAATTAAAGGATGTATGACTCCAAAATTTTTAATTTTTAAAATTAAAAATGGAGAAATAGAAATTAATAATGAAAATAATGAAATTGAAAATTTTGAAGAATTAATAGGAAAATTAAAAGAACAAAATAATGAAATAATAAGAAAAATAATGAATATTTATGAAAATGAAAATAATTTTGCTTTAACATTTTTATATGGAAGACAATTTTATGATATTTGTAATTATATATTAAATAATGAAAAAGAATATGAAGTACAAAATATTTTTAAATATATAACATGTGGAATTAATTTAGATTATTATTCAAAAGCTAAAAGTATATTTAAAGAGCAAAATCCTATTTTTAATTCATATAATTTTGAAGATTTAGATAATTTTGTAAAAGAATTATTCAAATTAAATAAATTATCTTTTGAAAAAATTTTTGAACCTTACTTTATTTCAAATGAAAAATATAAAAATATTTCATCTGGAATTTATTCTTATAGAATTGAAAATGAAATAGAAAAAGAAATTATTAAGATTACTTTTATTTTAACAAATATTGTCCTATTAGCTTCTTCAATTTTATTTTGTACACAATATACTACAATTGAAGAAATAATTTCTTTTTATATGAGATTTATTCAATGTAAATTTCATATTCCATTCTTTTTAATTGGAATTAATAAATTAAGAAATGAAGTTAAAGATGAATTATTAAATGGTTTAAAACAAAGAGAAAGAAATAAAACAGATTCATTATTTATTTTCATGTTAAATTCAGATGAAATAAATGAATATACATTTTAATATTGTAAATTTATTAATTTTAATTAATTTATATTTCATTTTTTATTTTTTATATTTCCAATTTAATTTTTTTTTTATTTTGGTTTTATTAATAATATTAAATATATTTTATAATTAAAATTAAATTAAATGTTTAATTTTTATGGAAGACAAAGCTCCTATATTAAAAATGATTTACAAAATGATTATAATGATTTACATTTTAACTTATATAAAATAATATTAATTGAAATCTTTTTTTTTTCCTATTATTAGTGAAAGTTGTTTATATAATTTGTAAAGGAGGTATTATAAGAAATAAAAAGGAACTAATATTTGTATTAATAAATATATAAAAATAAATTTTTTGATAGTTGTAATATCAATTCTAATACAATTAACTTTAAAAATAATAAATTATTAGTCTTAACTCAATCAAAAAAAAAAGAATAAAAAACTCTTTCATTTTTTTTACAAAAAAAAAAAAATAATAAAAAAAGAAACAAAAATTTAAAAAAAAAAAAAATTTTATAATAAAAATATGAAACTCAATATAAACGACTTTAAATGGATAAGCAAGCCAAAAAACTGTAAAATATCTCCAACAGAAGTAACAATAACAACAGAGCCCCATACAGATTTATGACAAAGAATATATTATCTTTTTCAAAACGACAATGCTCCATGTTTCCAAATGGAAACAGAAGAAAAATATTTTACATTCAAAGTAAAAACTCAATTTAACAGTAAAAAAAGATTTGATCAATGTGGAATAGTAATGTATTTAAAAAGTGAAAATTGGTTAAAAGCTTCAATTGAATATGAAAATGAAAAAATTCAACATCTTGGAAGTGTAGTTACAAATAATGGTTTTTCTGATTGAGCAACTTGTGTTATTAGTTCTAATAAAAAAGAAATGTGGTATCGTTTTAGTAGAAGACTTGATGTATTGAAAATTCTCAAGATGGTGTTAACTATAATCAAATGAGAGTATGTCATATGTTTAAAGGTGATGGTAAAGTCTCTTTTGGTATTTATGCTTGTAGTCTTGAAGATTCTTCTTTTGATGCTGTTTTTACTCATTTAGAATTGGGAGAATGTGAATGGAAAGAACATCAAGGACAGAAACCTGATTATTAAGTTATTTAGAGTTTTTTATTTTGTTTTTATTTTGTTTTGTTTTCTTTTTTTTTTTTTTTGGAGTTTTAGTTATTATGGTTTTAATTATTTTAAAATATTTAAAAGGTTATTTTTTTTTACATTTTTTGGTTTTTTTATAATCATTTTAATTCACCCACAGTATGTGATAAAAAAAAATAAAAAATGTTTTAAGTATTCAAATATTTTATTTAATATTATAAATAATTTTTATAAAAAAACAAAATATAAAAAAAAAGTTTTAATTTAATTGAGTTGTTATTTTTAAAAAATAAAAATGATAAATAATAATAATCCAAATAACAAAAAAATACAAATAAACGAAGTAACAAATCGTTTTTTACCTTTAAGTAAAAGTATTCAAAATAACTTAGAAAATGAAGTTCAAATTTCTGATTTTGAAATATTAAAAATATTAGGACAAGGTTCATTTGGAAAAGTATTTTTATCAAAACATAAAAAAACAAATGCAATATATGCAATAAAAGTAATAGATAAAACAGATAAAAATAACATTAAAGGAAAACCATATTTTCAAAGAGAAATAGAAATAATGTATAAACTAAATCAGAAAAATTGTATAAAATTATATAGTCACTTTGAAGATAATAATTATTGTTATTTTATAATGGAATATATTTCAAATGGAAATTTATTTAATTACATAAAAAAAAACCAAATAATAAATTAGAACCAAAAGAAGAATCAAATATAATAAAAGAATTAATAAGTGCAGTATATTATTTACATAATATGTCACCTCCAATAATTCATAGAGATATAAAACCAGAAAATATATTATTAAATGAAAATAATGTAATTAAATTAACTGATTTTGGTTGGAGTAATTATATGAAATTAAGTGATGTAAGAAGTACTTTTTGTGGAAATCCTTTGTATTTAGCACCAGAAATGATAATAAGTGATTTTCATAATGAAAAAGTTGATATTTGGTGTATTGGAATTATTTTATTTGAATTATTAGTTGGAAGAGTTCCTTTTAATGGAATAAATAAAAGAACTTTAATTAATAATATTATTAATTGTAATATTATTTGGGATAATAATATTGATATTGATGCTAAAGATTTAATTAGTAAAATATTAATTATTGATCCTAATAAAAGAATTTCTCCAAATGAAATGATGAAACATAAATTTATTACTAAATATAATGATAATTGTGAATCTTTTTTAATTAAACCTTGTAATGATAATTTTATTGAAGAACCTTTTATTGTTAGTTTAGAAACTCCTGAAAGTCATTTGGAGAAAATAAATAAAAAAAAGAAAAAAATTAATGAAGAGAAAGAAATTGAACAAAAAATTGAGAAAAGTACAAAATTAAAATCTGAACAAGTTAATTTATTAAAAAGAGTTGAAAGTTTATTAAATAATGAAAAAAATAAACATAAGAAAGATTATATTTTATTAAATGAAAGTTATATTAATTTTACAAATTTATTTTCTCAATATGTTATTTCACAAAAAGAAAATTCGCAAAATTTAGAAATTTTAGAAAAACAAAATTCCAATATTTTCAAATTAGAAAATGGGAATTTTATTCTTGAAGAAATGAAGAATGAAAAAGATAAAATAATTGAAGAAAAAAATAAAGAAATTGAAAAATATAAAAATAAATTAAATGAACAAAAAAAATTAATAAAAGAATTGTATTTTTTAATGAATAAAAATGAAAATAATAAATAAAAAATGTTTTTTCAAATATATAAATATTTAAATAATTTTAACATTATCTAATCATTATAAATTAAAAAATCAAATTTAAATAAAATTTTAATTCAAAAAAACTATTTTTTAAAAACTTTAATAAAAATATAATATTTAATAAATATCATTATATTTATTTTTTTCCTGTTGTAGGTCTCTTTGTTCCTGTTTTTGGTGCAGGTCCGATTAATTTATTTTTCTCAAGTTGTGCTTTTAATTTTTCAATTTCTGCTTTCATATGCTCAATTGCTGCTTTCAATAAGGAAATTTCAACATCTTTCTTTTTATCAAGTTCTTCTAATTTTTTCAATCTTTCTTCATATATTTTATTTGTTCTTTAAAAAATTCTTCTAGATCAGCCATATTAATTTATAACAAATATTTTTATTTTAAATTATATATGAAATTTAAATTTTTGAAATTATTATTTTTTATTTATTTTTTTGTTTTTATTTTTTTTGCTGAATATATTTTTTCTTTATAATTTTTATGTTTGTTAATTTTAAATTATTATCTTTTATAATATAAAAATTAACTTTTTTTATTTTTTGATAATAATTAAATACTATTTAATTGTTTTTTAATATTTTTTCATTCTAAAATAAGAATTAAATTAATTTTATATTATAAAATATAATGAATTTAAATTTAATATATGAAGGAAAAAATTATCAATTTGATATTCCAAAAGATTTTACAATAAATTATATAAAAGAAATTGCTTCAAAAATATTTCATTATGAAGATAAAGGATTACAATTATTTTTTAAGGATAATAATTTAAATAACTTTAATGATAAAAAATTTGTAATCAATTATTGAAAGATAATGAAAAAATATTACAATTCATTTAGAAAAAAAGAATATAAGCAATAAAAGTAATAATATATTATCTAATGAATCTATAGTTGATACAAATAATCATAATGATAAATATTTTTAAGAATTAAAAAATAAATTTATAAAAATTCAAATGAATTTTAAAAAAAATAAAATATTTATTTAATTTTAAAGAAAAAATACATGAGATATTTGATAAATTAATAATAATTTTAAAAACTTTAAGAAATTCAATTTTAAAAATTGATAATATTTTATGATTTTTTAAAAATAAAAATTATGATAAATTAATTAAATTATTTGAAGAAAATAAACAAGGTTATATATTCACAGAAAAAGATTTTAAAAAAATAAATGAGGAAATTCAAACTTTAATTGATGATTATAAATATATTATTGCTCAAAATAATTGCCAAATAAATGTAAATAATTTTATTGAATTAGAAATTAGAAAAATTAAAGATTTTAATAAACAATTTGAGAGTATACAAAATTATATTAATTATGATGAATTTATTAATGAATTAGATAAGATTTTTAATTTTTCATATATTAAAATTCAAAATAATAATTTTGAACAAGTTGAAAGTAATGATTCTAATTTATTAAATAATTCTTTTGATTTATTACAAAAAGAAAAACAAATATTTCAACTTCCAAAAATTGAAAAAAGTAATTCTAAAGAAAAAACTATTAATCATTTTGCAAAAACTAATTCAAATAAAATATCAAAAAAAATAAAATTAATAAAACAAAATGAAAATAAAAATAATATTTCAATTAATAAGAAAAAAAATTCATAATTTTTTACCTGAAATTAACTCAAAAAATGATGATAAAAATTTATTTGATTTAAAACTTTTTAAAACCTCACATTCTAAATTCCATAAAAATCAAGATAATGAATATTCTTTAGTAAATGAAACTAGTACTCATATAATAGATAATTTATTAAATAAAACTAGTAATAAACTCATACATAAATGTAATAATATTAATGATTTAAATATAACTAAAAATGATATTAAGCCTAAAATAATGGAAAAAAGTGAAGAAAAAAAAAGTCTTATTTACATAATGAAAATAAAAATTGGAATTTAAATTTAAAATCTTTGAATCAAACAAAAAATAAAACATCATTAATTCCTATAAATAAAGATAATTCTATAATTAAAAGTCCTTCAAAAAAAGATAAAAATGAAAATAATATAAATGATAATAGTTTTAAATTTAAAACTCCTTCAAAAACAGATAGAAATGAACATCATAAAAATGATAATTCATTTAAATTTAAAAGTCCATCAAAACATAGAAATGAAATAAATATAAATAATAATACTATTCATAATTCTCAAAATCATACTCCTAATAAAAATGTTAATTTAAGTATATCAATATTATCAAATTCAAAAAATAAAAAAATTATAAAAAAAATAAGTAATAAATCATTAGTTAATCATCAAAAAGATATTAAACATAATAAAAATGAAAAAGATAAAGATAAAAATAAAGAAAAAAGTATTTGATTTAAATTAGAAAATCAAAATGAAAATAAAGATGAAAGACCAAAGTGTCGTTGTCATACAACAATTTGTCATCATAAATTGGAATCACTAACAAAATCAAAAAGTAATAAAACAGTAGTTAAAATATTAATAGAAGAAATTCTAAAAGATGAAAATTTAAATTCTCTTTCACCTAGTAAAAAAAAAAGGAATAATACTTTAAAAACTTTTATCAAAAATAATTCTATAAAATCAGTTAAATTAGTTGAAGATGATAATATTGAAGAATTATTTGAAAATTTTCATAAAAAACATCAAAAAAATAGAGATGAAATACAAAAATTAGTAAAAGATTTAATGCATAATTCACCAAATAACAATAAATCTAATAATAAGAAAGAAGAAATATTAATTAAAAAAAATTTAACTGATTCTAAAATTAAAGCTTCAAAAAATAATGATAATAAAATAGAAAATTCAAATAATGATTGTATAAGTGAAATAATTGATAATGAAGGAAAAAAGAAAAAGAAAAAACTTTTTAATAAATTTGAATTTATTATATAGGATATATATTAATTTGTTAATATATTATTTAAAAAAGAGTGTTTGGTAATAAAAAAAGTGATTTATATTGTTTTAAATAAAAATAATATTTTGTATTATTAATAGATAAGAATAATTTATATATTGGTTTTATAAAAATATTAATTAATTAATTTAAAAAAAATACAATTAATAGAAAATAATTTAATATAAATTCTCAATTTATTTTTTACATCAAAGAGAATGGAAAATTTAAAAAATCCAAATAGAATATTATATATTACAAAAAATGGAAAAAAAATTCATTTAAGAAAAAATAGTTTAACATTAAAAAATTCAAATATTATTGAAGCAAAATTAGATGAAATTGATAGAGATAAATATTCTACAATATGTCAGGAGTGTGAAATGATGTAAACAAAAGCATTTAAATCTCAAATTCCATTTATTCCTAATAGATTTAGAAATAATTTATTAAGTATAAGTTCAATACATCAAACTAAATAAAATAATAATATTTCTACTATTGAATATGAAGCAATCCCTTATGATTTTAGTAATAATATAACTAATAATAATAATTTTAAAACAATTAAAAATAATAAAAGTAATAATAAAAGTAATAATAATAATGATATTAATATTATTAATGATATTGATAATATTGATAATATTATTAATAATAATTCCATTATTAATAATAAAAGTAATAATCAATTGTTAAATAATAATAATCTTATTAATAATAATAGTAATAGTAATCATTTATTAAATAATAATAATAGTAATCATTTATTAAATAATAATAAATAATCATTTTAATAGTAATAGTATTCTAATACATTTTCAATTTCTAAAAAAGAACCAAGTTGTGTAAATAAATTTAAAACTATAGTGGGAAACCAAATAAAGAAAAATGACTAAAAATTTTTTTTCATAAGAATAAGAATCATATTAATCATAAAAAAGGAAAAATTGAATATTTACCTCAAAAAGAAATAGTTTCAATTTTCAGAAGCCAAAGTAAAAAAGGTATTTATTTTAAAAATAATCATATTCCAGGACCTTCTTATTATGAGCCTAAAGAAATTTTATCAAAAAAATAATATTATAATAATTACTAAGCTTATTTTTAACAACATTTTTTCTTTTCTTTTTTAAAAGAAATGATATTACTTTCTCTATTAATATAATTTTTATTTTTAACAAAACTTTTATCTTCATAATACAAATCTACTAATTCTTTACTAATATTATTAAAAGCATAATCAATATTTAATCCATTTTTAGCAGAAACTTCAAAATAACCTTTAATAAAATTATTTTGATTTAAAAACTCTTGAATAACATTACTATCAATATTTTTTTCATCATATTTATTTCCAATTAAATAAATAAAACAATTTTCATCATTCATATTATTTTTTAATTCTTCTAACCAAAAAGATAAATTATTAAAAGACTTAATTTCAGATAGAGAAAAAATTAAAAGAATAGCATGAGAATCTCTATAATATTGTTTAGTTAAATTTCTAAATCTTTCTTGACCACAAGTATCCCAAATGCATAAATCAATTTTTAAGTTTTTATTAAAATTAATATTTTTTACTTTATAATCAACTCCAACTGAACATTTAATATTTTCATCAAATGAATTAGTAAAATATCTTGATAAAATTGATGTTTTTCCTACATTTATATCTCCTATTAAAACTAATTTAAAACTTAATGTTGTATAATTAGACTTTATTGGTTGAGTTATATTCTGATTTGTTATTGTTGATGGTGAAGTATTGTTTAATGAAATATCTTTTAAATTTGGATTAGAAAGAGTAAATGAATGATATATTTGTTTTTTCATTTTATTTGTATTTTTATATTTGAAAATTGTTTTTTTATTTTTTTTCTTTGAAGAGATAAATTTATTTTTTTTTTTTTGAGATTAAAAATCTTTATTTTTATTATTTTTATTTTTATTTTTTTATTTAATTGCTTATGTCTAATTTAAATTTTTATTCTTTCAAAAAATTATATTTCTTTTTTATATTTTTCATCATATCATTATTTTCAAAAATTAAAGCAAAAGAAATAGATTTATCTCTAAAATTATATTTACAATTAAATTATGGTTTAAATAATAATGTAACAGATGTTATTCTTCAAAGTTCAGAAAGTGAAATAAGAAATAAATCAAGTCCAATGGATATTTTCTTTGATATAATAAGAAAAAATTTTCATAATTTATTAAAAAATTATGATAAAGAATACGATTATTATGAATTAAATAATATAAATAAAAATTGTTTAGAGTTTTTTAATTCAACATTTGTAAATTACACAGGAGAAGAAAATTCTTCAATTTCAAATTATTATATTTTAAAATTATTAGAAGATTCATCAAAAAAAAAAAATGATTTAGGATTATATGATCAATGTTTTCAAAAAATTTATAAATTTGCAAAGCCATATGATTTAACAGAATATTTTATTGCTATCTTTGATAAATCAGGTTTCGTTAGTAAAAATTCTGCTTTTTTTGACCATCAAAATTATTTTTTAGGTTTTTGTCTTCCAAAAAATGATGTTTGTAGTGAAAAAGATTTATCACATCTTGTCTATTCTACTGTTTTAGGTTTAAATAATGTTTTAAATTTAAAAAGTAGTGATAATATTGATGGATTATTATTAACTAAAGATTCATCATCTTATGAATTAAAAGATATACTAAATTTAATTCCTTTAATCATTATCTTCTTATATATTATATTTGTATTATTTTCATATAAAATATTTTCACTTTCAGAAAAAAAAGATGAAAAAAAAATAAAAAATTTTTCTAATAAAGAAATAGAAGAATGTTTTAATTGGAAAGAAAATTTATATGAATTAGTAAATTTTAAATTAACATATACTAAAATAAATAATTTTAGTGGTTTAACATATATAAAAGGAATAAGAGGAATAGCAATGTTTCATATAATATTAGGATTTACATTTTTTGCATTAATTAATTCTCCAGTAAGGTTGTTTGGAGATTCTTTTTTTTCACATTTATTTAAAAGTACAATTTATCCTATTATTATGATAGGAATAAAATACTCTCCTGGAATTTTATTTTCTTGTTCTGGTTATTGTTTAAATTATAAATTAATGTGTTATTTTGATGATAAAAGTGATAATCATATGAAATTAATTCCTTTTATTTTATATCAAAGTCATAAATATATTATGCTTATTTTTACTATTTTATTTTGTAAATTTTCATTTTTTACTTTATTTAAATTTTTAGATAATCCTCTTTGGTTTTTTTTTGAAAAATATTTTTGTGATAGACCTAAGATTAATAATTGGAAGTTTTATTTATCTTTTTTTTTAATTCCTTCTTTTTCTTTTGATAGAATTTCAAGAAATGAAGAAAATATTTTTGATTATTTATGGATTGTTAATAATGAAATTATTTTTTTTTTATTTGGATCTTTAATTATTTTTGCTTGTTCTAAATTTAAATTTAGAAATGATATTTTTTCAATAATATTAATCTTAATTATTTATGTATTTAAAATTATTTATTGTTTACGTTTAGATGATTTTTATCCTACTATTTATTATTATTTTTTTGATTATGGAAAATTAATGACAAATCCTATTTTTAATTTATCTTATTTTTTAATTGGAATGCTTTTTGGTTCAGTTAATTTTACTATTCAAAAGGGAATTGTAGTTTCAAATTTAAATGAATCAAATGAAATTAAAAATAAACCATATTTAATATTACCTTGTAAAATTGTTAATTTTTTTAAATCTTGTAGTAATTTTTCAACTACTATTTTAATTTTTGTTTCAATGATAACTGCTTTATTAATTTCTGGTTCAATTTTTCTTGTTAATTTATTCAAAAAAGATTTGGATGATTTAATTAATAGTAAATTTTTAAATAAATTTTTAATCTTTGATAATGAAATTATTGTTATTATTGTTCATTTAATTGCTGTTATATTTTATATTAAAGGAGTAAATTTAATTAATGACTTCTTTAGCTATAATTTTTGGTTAATGTTGAATAGATTTTATTTTAGTTTTATTTTAACAATTAATATTATTATTTTATTTGTTATTTTTACAAGTGAGACAATGATAATTTTTTCTGCTTTTAATATTATTCTTTATTCTTTAATTTGTGGATTTTTAATTTTCATTTTTTCAATTTTACTTTATGTTTTTATTGAATTACCTTTTAAAAAAATACTTAAAATTTTAATTAGAAAATGGCAATATAAAGAAGAAATCGATGATAAAAAGAATGATGATGAAGAAAATGATTTTGATGATGATGATGATTAATAATTCTATTTGTTTTATATTTAATAATTTTTTACTGTTATTTATATATTATTATTTTAATTATTGAATGAAGAAATTAATAATTTCATTTTCAAAGTTTTATAAAAAATGTTTTTCCTATGATTCATTTATTTATATACTATAAATACAATTTTTATATGAAAATATCAACTGAAAACTTCATTATATTAATATTGTGAAATTCTTTTTTTTTATTTTTTTATTTATTTTTAATATTTAATTATTCAACATTTCTTTTTAAAATTAATTCAATATTTTTAAAAAGCCCTAACAAGGATTTATTATGTTTTAAATAATAATTCAAAATTATTTGATTTTAAATTTTTGAAAACACTTTTTTACAATTTAAACAATAGTATAATTTTCCTCCTTGACTTAATTCTTTTATTTCATTTACTTTTTCATTAGTTAAAGTTACTTGACCTACATTTTTTACTTCAATTCCAGCAATATTACATTGTATATATAATTTATGTTGGCAAAAATAATTTTGATAGAAAATTTTCTTTAATTCAATTCCTTCATTCATAATAACTCCATTATTTAAATTATCAGAAATATATTTTTTACATTTCTGCATTAAATCTTGAAAATTATATTTTTGTGCTAATTCATAAAATTGAACAACTTTTTCATTTGATAATTTCAAATGAGAAACTATAATATTTAAAAGACTTTTTGCTCTATATCTTAATAATACAAAAAATATTTCTTTTAATATTTCAATATCAATTTTAGATATTTCTTCATTAAAATTAGAATAAATAAATTTAAGTATATTAAACATTGTAACAAAATTAATATCATTAAAAATATAAACATTTGAATTTTGAGTGAAATTTATAATTAAATTTTTTAAAGCAAGAGAAAAATTAAATAATATTTTCCTATTTAAATATAATTCTTTAGTTTTATCTTCATTATTAAAAGAACAAATCATATCACTACAATCTTTAAAATTTAATAAATTTTCATAAGAAATTAAATTATCATTATTCCATTTAATATTAATTTTTTCTAAAGAAGTTTTAAAAAAATAACAATCTTCATAACATTTAAATCTTCCAATTAAATATAAATAATTATTATAAATAAACATATTAGAATTTGAAATTGATTCAGGTTCAAAAATTCTAGGTTTTAACATTGAAATTTCTTCTTTTTCAAAATCATATTGAATATAACTTTCCATTATTATGAATATAAATAATGTTTTTATATAAACAACAAGAAAAAAAGCCAAATTTAATTTCATTTTCAATTTTTGAAAAATTAAAAGAAATATTAGGTTCAATATTAAATTCAACTATTTCAGTACTCTCAACAATATTATTCTTATGTAAATTTATTGATGTATTAGAATAAAATACATCATCAAAGAATTTTCCTCCAATTAATAAAACTTTATTTTCATTTATTTTAACACAAGAAACATCATAAGTATTAGAAAGATAAGATAAACTTAAATTATCATTATGATAAATTTGATTTATTTCTTCAATATTCCATTCAAGTTCTTTTAAATTAAAACTAAATAAATAATTAATACTAATATCACCTGAAAATTTTTGTACTC